>JAYMFX010176428.1:0-11448 GCA_036784945.1 Monocelis spectator | reverse complement strand
AGATGATTCTCAGACCTCAGTCCCAGAGTCAACCTCCTGCACAATCCACCCTCTAGAAAGTCGGGAAGAGATGATCCTTAGACCTCAGTCCCTCAGAGTGAGCCTCCTGCACAACCCACCCTCTATAAAGCCGGGAAGCGGGACTGGAAGCGAGATTGTGCAGGAGGTTATCGCTAGTAATTATGTAATACATAGATATCAGATATCAGACTCACCAGATAACTTGTAAAATTGAAGTCCCGAATCATAAGTAATAAACGCCGCTTGAGTTCTCGAGTCTCCGGGGAGTCGATTCAACAAATCGAGAATGGTCTGTGACACTGTGGATATATAATTCGCTTCGATGCCCTGCCTCGAGACGTCCATTAAGAATACATAAACTGATGGCTGAGGTGGGCGCACCATATATTCCGCCGGCGCGATGAATTCTACGGTGGCGGACTTAATTTCTGGACGACGTTGCGGCTCACCATAGATCTTGCTAACTGGATCGTATTGAAACTCATCCGGCAGATCGTTCAACTTGAAGCAGACGTTGCACTTCCAGCGACGATTATCAGGAAAGGATATGAACGGATTGATATAGGTGCGACAGGTTCTGCAGCGCACGATGACACTGGCCTGAATCACGGGCAGACTCGTCAAATCGCGGAATGGGTGCATGATAAGGCCAAGCGGTAGGCGACATTTATTCAATAGCGAAGAGCTGACTGGAACAGCATTTAGAGTACAGCGCATGATATCGGGATCACAATTCACCTGTGAAATACATCTTATAATAAATAGCTTGCGGAATTGATTGCTAGATGCTCACAGTTGTTAAGGTGGGTTTACACGTACAAATAAATGTGTACAGTTGGCTTGGGCATGCAATACTGCGCAAACTTCTTTGTGCAAGTACACACAAAGTACAAAATGCGTAAACTAGCGGTACAAGTCAGCTAACCGGAATGAACAATCCATAGAGATCGGACACACTATTTTTATTACAGAGAAGAAGAAACGAAAGTCCGATCTCTATGGAATAACTGGCTCAAGCAATAACAGTTTGCGCAAACAGCGTTCAAACTTAGCTGAAATCAGTTAAATTTTCAGTCATCGCCTGATTTTAGTCAAGCCCAATTTCCAGGGTTGCACACACCTCAAGCCAAGCCTCTGTTCACACGCACAAATAAATCTGTACAAGTCAGTTTGCACAGTACACACACTAAAACCTTGATGTTCTAAATTCTATGAGATTCCAGCCATTCAATGTCTGCTTAATGCATAGAGATGTAATGAATGAATACAAGGTGATCTATAGAGTGCTGATCTGATTTTCACCCAGGGGACAATTAGAAATATGGCAGCTGCAGGCAGGCGAGCTTAATCGCGAGTTTCATTTATGATTAGAAGTCAGTCATTACTTCTTAACGAATCACAGTTGAGTATTCGTTGATGATTTGCCTGCAGAATTTGATTTTCAATTTGTCTCCACAATCTCATTTAGACTGCCACTCTATATTCACATAACAATACTGGTTTACATCTCAATGGCTAAACTCACGTAAACACTATCATATCTAAAAATAGCTAGGAATAATTGACAAAAAAACGGTCACGGTAAAATATCACACATAAACGATTGTGGCTGTCTCATTGAAAATACCAAAGTACTAAACTTTGAGAATCCATTACTCGAAACCTGCATTAGCAGATATAATCAATATATGCTTCTTTTTCTATATTCAAAAGAACGCAAACACCGAAAATGGCATAAACCCATAAATATCAACTTAAACAATTAAATTTTCAAACTTTGGTTTACAAATGTGTACAAAACAATTAACAAGATATTTTAACGGAGAACTTTTTCAAAACCCGTCTTATTGACAAATTAATTACCTTAGCGACTTTAAAACTTTTCTGTAAAAAAAGAAGCAACGAAGCGGATATTAGAAGGGGAATCAAAATTCCAATTAACATTCGGATGAATAAACTGTTCAGCTACTATTCGAGTTATGGACATACCTGCTTTTTATTACGAAATTGCGGTCTAGGCGGACGTGTTCCTTCTGGCAAAAATAGAACCTTCTCTTGCATTAAATTCACAGTCTGCTGAGCACCCAGCTGCATCTGAGCAAATGGTGACTGCAGTCCGCTATTATCGCGCACATCCGGTGCAATTGGGGGATGCGGAAGTCGCGTAGTCTGAGGAGGACTGTTCGCTAAAATATTGCATTGGAGGGAAATGATACAAACAGTCAGATGTACCCGTGTAGCCACTCACATGGGCAAGCAAAAATCACTAAAGCAGTGCAACTAATTTTACCTGAATGAGTAGTAGGACTTGGACCAGTTGAATATCCTGGTGCCACTTTATTTCGCTGCTGATCATTCCATTGAGTCGAAGAGGAGGCGGAAACATTTGGCGTAGCTGGTGGTAATTGCATTTGCTGAGGCAGCGGTGGAATTGGAGGTAAGGGCGGTCGAACAGCATTCGCATTGTTACTACTAGCTGTGAAATTAGGAGTTGACTGGTTGGTGTGCAATTGAGCCGTATTAGGTGGGAATGTAGGGATTTGTTGACTAGATAAGGCTGTCAACGTGTTACCAACTGCAGCGGCGGGTGTGTTGAACGAAGCCGAACGATTATGCGGTCCCAAATGATGCGCTTGCGAATTATGTGGATCCTGAGGATGGTGGTGTGCATTCGACATACCATTTTGTGAGGAGGGTGGATTCCACGATTGGTGCAAATGGTGCGGAGGTCCGGTGAATTGATTATTGGTTGGAGTAGGTCCGGACGACGACAAATTTGGATTGAAGCGGGCATTATTATTAGGATTAGTGTCAAATGCTTGAAATGATGCTTGCTGAGGCAATTGAGTTTCCATTGCATCAATTTGAGGTGTATGAACTGGAGAGTTTTTGAAAGAGTTGTTAGAAGAGGATTGTTCGGTAAACGATGATGATGACTGCGACAAATTTGTTACCTAAAAGATTATTAATAATCATAACACTTCATATTAAATCTATCTATTAAAGTGCTCAGGGTAAGAGGGACTGTAAAATAACATACTTGGTGAGAATACAATTTTTGACCCTGATATGGCAATGGTAATGTAGCATTAGAGGGGAGCATATTAGCACTTCCTGAATGCGACAACTGACTGGAATGCTGCGAATAAGACAGACTATTGTTATCATAAGGTGATAAATTGGCTTGAAATGGAGTGGGCTGAGGAGGAAATGGTGCAAAACTACCATTGGGCATAGCTGTATTTACAGCTCCCTGGGCATACATTTGGCTAGAATAATTTGGTGTGGTAAAATTCGGTTGCATATTATATCTAGAATAAAAAAAGTGGTGGTTTATTCTACTTTGCATAAAAAATAAGCTAGAAGTATACATTTAAAGTCAGGTGGTTTACAAAATCTACTATCTTAGAATAATAAAAATGTATTTTTTACAATATATTATTTGCACAATGCAAAAATCTGTAATCCAGGATATATAGTTGGGTAGTAGCATTATAAAATGTTGCATTAGTAAGCTAGAAGTGAAAGCATTACAGAGTTTTAGTACATAATGAATACTCATTTAGAAATTGTTTACTAATGACATAAAGAGCACAAACAGAAATGAGAAATTATTGTTAAAAAGTCATACAGATTATGACACTGAGTAAAGAAAGATAATGGTATCACTAATGGCAAAGAACCTGGTTTTGTGAATAAGGAGAATAGTCTAATTCTACGTTTATGGACCATTACAGCAATAAAAATGAGAAATGACCTCAGAAAAAATTCTGGAATAAAAATATCTATAAATTTGATTATCCAGAAGCATCTGTGCTAAAGTGATTCTGAAATTGGTTTGTCAAGGATAGAGATGCTAGATTACTGAAACTTAATGAAATGAAAATGGTTATACAATTGAAAAACTGCTTATACAACTGCAATTACAGTTGGTGATATCCAAATAGTATGATGAAAGTCATTGTTTCAAATAATGAATCATGTAGAAATATTTCAGCAAGTCTAAAGTAAATAAGCGAGGATAAATTCCAAGCATATTTTAATTATTCAAATTCTAAACAAAATTTCATTATAACAATGTTTATTAGAGTAATGATGGTATTCAATAGTGAATAAGTAAAGCATAATGATTGATTATTTTACTATTTTACAATTACAATCTATCATGCATCAAGAGATATATAGAATCAAATTATATAACAATGCATTGGTTATCAAAAAAATGGTGGTCAATAAATATGTATAGGGTGATCAAGACTATGGGGCACCAGAAATTATTTTTATAGTGAACCGATTGGGCCGACCAGTTTGGAACTTTTACGGTTTCTAATTGGGCCACAACATATACATGAAGTTATTTGTTAATTTATTAATGAAGTTTATATTAATTTAAAGTAAATTTTTTGCTGACTTAAAAAATTCTTTCAATTAAGATTCCATGCTTCTAAAAACCATTTAAAGACAATTAACCTAGAAAGTTAACAAAATCTGTTTAAGTATAAAGGGCATTCTAAATGTTTATTTAATGCATGTAATATAATAAGTATAAATGAAATACAATGCAATAAAGATATCTAGAATAAAAATATATGTGAAGTAAGCAAATATTTGATTCAGAATATAGAATAGTTAAGTTTCTATAATTATTAATTATTCCAATATTTTTTATTTATACACAATTGATTTTTAAGAATCATTAGCTAACTACTATTCTCTAAGTCAATCAAGTCTTACTAAGAATTTTAAAAGCAAAAAATATACTTCTTAAACATGAAATATTAATAAAATAAACTTGGTCTACATAATTCATAAAAGTAAACAATGTAGTATATAATTTGTGGCCAAAATTGCTTAAGAAATAGATTAAAGTTGATTTAATATGATAGAATTGTCTTACAAAGTGTTCAAATATAAATCAATATCGAAAATATTACTACAAAATAACTGACTCAATGAATAACACAACAATGTATAATTATCATTGAAATAGTATGCAGATATTGAGTCAAGATATTGCACATATTTTTCCAGTTTTTATTTAGCATACTAGTAATTTTATTCAAATCAAGATAATAACTTTAATTATTTTTTCTAAGATAAACCAGCAAACTAATTCCAATTACCTAATTAAATTCGAAATAAACAGTAAGAAAACTTCTAGACTTCTTCGCGCGATATTATTTATAAATTACTCGCCATTATGACACGTTAAAAGATACGTTAAAAGTAAAGCAAAATTATTCGTTAGAGACATTTTAGGACATTAACCCTACTCTTTTAGCTTTTTTTATTATAAAGTTCTTAAGGTCTCGATGCAACTTAAGACAAAACAAACGTTTATTAAAGTTCTAGTCTTGTTTTCATAGTTTTTATTACAACCATAATATGAGATATTGTAAAGCAACTCATACAATGCGGTAAAAATACAATAAAATACTCTGTAGGACGTACAATGTCAACATGAATGTGTTAAAGATAAATAATAACGCAAAATAATCAGAAATAAATAGTATGACTTTGCCACTTGAGATTGTTATGCTAATGTGAATTCCAAGGAGTTTGACTATATGAAACGACTTCGATAGGTTTACCATTCATCTAAGCTTATACTGAAATCAACTAATGTTACATTGACAAGGGAGCTATTGTTAATGTGTTTCAGAATTAACCCATAGATAATAACAAGGACTGTAGTAAATCCTCTTCCTGTTAACGAATCCGAAAGCAATTTGAACAGAAAAATAATCTTCATTAAATATATGATTCAAGCCATTTTTGACGAACGAACACTTCGAGAATTTTAAGAAGAGGGTTATAGGTAGTGACAGGAATATGACCTAATGTCAGACTGCGGTGGTGGGTTGGCTAAAGTTTGAAAGTATGCCTCGTTTCGCAATAATTTTCATAAGTTTATGACTGTCACTTAATTCGTTCTCTTTAGTTATACCCAATAGGGAAGAAGATTCTGTAATGTTTAAAAGTTAACTTTGTTTTTTCTTAATTGTAATAAAAATATCATATTGTTTTGTCCACGTTTCTTATTCTCTTAAATAATTAATATTATGTAATTTGAAAAGCCTGAAATCGGCTATTACTATCATACGTGAATTTTATATATAAGAAAGAGGATGGATTAATTAACAATGTTTATTAGAAAAATTAATTTTAATAGACTACACGTCATATAAATTAATAAAAATATGTACACAGTAACAGAATATATAAATCTTATCTGATAAGAAAAACAATTTAAATTGACTGAGACAATCGGAAATTATAAATTAAAGTATCATCATGTGAATTGGAATAAAAGATCACTTGCTGCCACTAGAGATTATTAATAAGGAAATAGCATGTCTCAGTCAAATTTTAAATATGTTTATATTATTCAATATAAGTCCATACCCGGGAATCTAATTTGGATAAATTTATTCGACTCGAGACAATTTTTTTTAATTCGATTTGTAGAGCTGAAAATCACATCTAAAACTAAACATAAAAATAATATGAATGAACATACCTCAACATTCTAGAGATACAAAATTAATAAATATTATCGCGTTTATTGAATAAAATTGTCGAATTAAAAATCTAGACTATCCATATAGTAAAATAATTCAGTAGTGTTTAACAAAATTGTTTATAAAAAAAATTAATAAATATCATGAATAATCATGAATTTAACCTAAAAATGATGGTCGCCTCAAATCAAATTCGTTTACTGTTTTTGAAAATGTGAAAAAATGACTTTACTATTTGAGTCTAGGTTCTCATTCTAAAAAAACAAAGTCAACAGATTAATACGTTCCTTAATAAAAACTAGAATACAATCAAAAATCGTCAATTAGCTAATAATTTATTGATTATAATCACTACACAGTATCTCGAATCTAGTATATGCACGTATACTACAATAATAGTAACACAGTAAATACCTTTTTTGCGTACATCTCCATGAAAGAAAATCATATGCAAATCATAGGAAATTTTCTGGGTCATAAAAGGTACAAAAAGCTATGTTCATGATAAAATTTGCAATGAATTTTGAAAGCAAGTCTCACTTGTCATTTTTGAATGACTCGAGTAGATTAAAAAACAAACAATTTTAAATAAAAATAAAAATTTAGCCCTAAATAATATAAAAGTATGAAACAGTAACTTTTCTGCCAATGAGATTTCTTAACTGAGTATTTAAATTTTGTTTAAAAATCAACTTAATAATAATACAAAATCATATCTGTAATTTGGTTTGTTAAATTTGAAAGAACGAATTATATAGATCCTTTCTTTAAATTATTGATCGGCCCTTAAATATCGCATATGTATCTAATTAATGTTTATTTTATGCAAAATCAATATACACCTTTACCTATCCAAATAATCCAGTTTTTCGCAATTCGATTTTCAAAGACTTCTGCAATTTAGGTTTGCCAGACTTGACAGAAAACGAATAATAAGCTCTCCATAAACGCTGGCTCTCTGGAAGACATGTTACACTTTTGCTGAGCATGAGATTCACAACTTCATCGGATAGTTTGTTAAGCCTGATCATCTCCAAATACAGCAACCAAAATTCTTCGTACTTTGGATTATCAAAGGATGCAGCTTGACACAGTGAAAATGCTAAATAGTGGTCTTGCGAACTCGAACCAGCTATGAGCGATTTGACTAAATTCATAAGTAGGGGTAAATTGAACGACCGTTTTTCAATCAAATTGGTGCAAAATTCATTGCGCTGTTGAAATGTTAATTCATTCAGTTTAATTTGTTGAACTAATTCCGCAATTTCCACATTAAAATAATCCGAACAGCATTCAAGCTCATCAGGGACCGCATAAAAGCAAAGCTTCTCAGCTAATTTACAATAATAGAGTGGCTGAACTTTACACACAGTCGAGGTCAATAATCTGAGTAAAAAGTGGACAACCATATGCAAATCATCGTGAGGCAGAAGATGAAGAGCACAGACCTTATGCAGCTGATAGGATATTTCCTCGTGAAGTCCCAATAAGCAACCATATAGGGCGTAATTGAGCCATATATAGTTCAACGATTTGCGAAAAGAAGGATGAGATGGGGCAAACTTGGGCCTTAATAACGGGTGAAATATAAATGAATCGTCGATTTGCAGGACGTGCTGATATAAACAATAAGGACGCAAAGAATGACCCTGCCCACTGAACAGCCACAGTGAAAACGATTCCAATATTTCAAACGCCTGTCCCAGCTTCTTGTCTTTGATTAATAGTACAGCATTCAAGTAAACAATGGCGGGATAAAGTTTTTCAATGATTTCTGCTTTGATGAAGTATTTTTCAAGAAACGTTAATGTTGATGAAAATGTTGAAGACTTTTTGAACGCCGTATGACAAAAACTGAATAAAAAAGATTTTAATCCAAATGTGCTAATCAAATTGGCGGTGATATTGAGAACAGTTTCATGCTTAACTTTAGCACTTAAAAAATCAATAAAAATATGAAACAAATAGACAAGATGCGGTGTAAATGAAAGACTATCGACGGCACAAATGGTTTTAATGGGATTTTGAAAAATTCCCGGAAATAAACAATCATAAAGAAACATAATTGATTCTTCATGCTGTAAAATAGTTTTCTTCGAGAAGGGTCGATAAGTTTGAAAATTATACGGCAAATAATCAAGAAGAATCCAATCCAAATAAAGACGCACGGTGAAATACAATTCTGAAATCTGATCGGACGTTGGTGAGCAATTGCTGAAGCCTTTTATGCTATCCAATAAGAAAGATTGCGCCTGCTTAGTTCGACCAGCCATATACTCCAAACGGCAATAGATGAGCAGAAGGTGATTGAGAATTTCAGAATTTTCCGTAGACTTCGAGTATAAAAGTGACTGCGTTGCTATTTCCTTTTTACTGGCGTAATCTTTACACAGATCTAAAGCGAAAATACACACTTCGGGAGGGAAATCGTGATTTTTCAATAGATTTAAACATGTGGAGGCAAAGTCTGCAGTTTGAAGTGAAAAAATTACTATACAATGCTTCAATGCATAATCTGGTAGAGATACACTTTTAGACTGATAAGTTTTACAAACGTCGAGTATAGAGGACAGTAAAATTGTCGTATCTTCTCCTCTCGATTTCTTTCTGAAAATTCTAAACTGTAGATGATGCAATAAGGCGATGAAATCATCGATAGAGTAATTCGAGTTCAATAGGGTATTCAAACAAGTGGCACATTCAGGATCGTCGATCAAATGATGGGTGGATATGGCAATTCTCATGGAACATACTTTACAATCAAGGTGAGATACTAAATTCAGTGGTTGATTAATTTGAAACAGCACCGGATCAAACAGGCTTTGATTGGATTTCAAATCTTGCTCAATCGTACAGGAAGCTTTCTTAAAATCTGATTCGTCCGTATTCTTTAAATAGTCCGGATGCTCGAATTCACAGTCTTTATCCAAACATACGCCATCGATGATAAATGGACAAATAATAGCATGGACATTAATGGCGGGCGTTTTCAAGGAGGCGGAAGTCAAATTTTCAAATGCTTTCTCCACTTCATGATTGATCTCAGCAGTTTGATTATTAGCATTTAAATTGAAATCCATCGAATTTTCATTGGCTTCCAAATTTACTGACAGTGAAATATTCCTACAATTCAATAATTGGCGCACCGTTAAAGGATGTGGTAACTCGTTTTTCTTAATTAGTTGGACAGTGGGGTTTCTAGTTTGTGTTGTCAAAATGGGATTTTGAGAATCCTTCAATGGTCCACGATTTGGTTCAGTAAGGGGTTTCGAATTGTTTGGCATCAATTTTAGTTGATTTGTTTTATTTTCAATGTCATAATTATTCGAACTGAATTTTTGTTTTTCAGATGAATTTGCTCTGGGACTGCTTTGAGGGGATTGGAAATAAGAATCGTAACATTCCTCGTGAATTTCCTGATAGACTTCATTTGCATCGCTTGTAGAGAGATTTCGAAGGTGAGAAACAATTGATTTGGCGATTAACGATTCCTTACCTTCAACACCACCATCGGAAGAATCTGTCTTTGATATGACCGTGCTTTCAGGAAGAGCACCGCATTTGGTAGTATTTTCAACCGAGATTTTGTTCTTCGATTGCGCTAACGGCTGAGAGGATGGCCTACTAATACTAATTTCAGCCGATAAGACGTAGTCAAAATCAATTTGGAAAAGAAAATGATGCAGACAAGAGACAGAAGCGCGACCCAACAATTCGACCAAGAAGGATTCATTACTAAATTTGATTTTATTCTTCGGTGCCTTTTTCTTCTTAATATAAGAACGCACCATATCACAATAAGTACTAAAACTACTCTCTTCATTTTTAAAAGACTGCTCTAATGTTTTCAATTTCTTTTCTTCAGTTGTGATGTCTTGGTTGTAATTTTTACACTTAGCAGTCAATAATTTCAATTTACGCCTCAGTGTCTTCACGTCAAGTAGAGCTTGATGACGAAATTCTTTCTTCTTAGCTAAGCTTTCTTTCATTTTGTAAACCGCCAGTTTACTTTGCAAATAATGATCCTTACGGCGCAACATCTCCTTGTGAATAGTGGCCAATCTTATAGAAGTGCTCGCATTATGGGAATTCACTGAAGAAACAATTTTCTTCTTAGGGGGAACATCGGCTTTCAAGTTATTTACCACATTCGTCTTATTAGTAGAGTTCTTATTATTAGCGACATATTTCAATTGATAACTAGGGGTATCAATTTGTTTTCCATTGCTATTCGATTCTTCATCTGACGAAGAGCCCCCAATCTGTATAATGAAGGGTTTCCTACTAGCAGGAGCAGAAACAGTTTTCGCAGTTTTAACCGGAGATTCGTCTTTTTGAATTTTCATCAGTGGAGGTAATTTATTCTTAAATCGATCGGCTGGTATCTCACTAGGCAAGGGAATTTTGGAACAGTCGAGGATTTCAGCGTCTTGTTGGATTGGAGGATTAATTAAGGCTTCCTCTGGCGTTAAAATATCTTCAATTTCAGAAATTGGTTGTGAATTATCATCCTGCGATGATTTAAACAATGTCTCCAAAGCTTTTTGTCGCAATAATTCCAAATCGATATCATTGACCTGAAATATATTCATTAAAAAAACAATAAGATATATAAATATATTTATCATGTTAAGAGCATACAGTCAGTATACATAGAGTAACGACTCTTGCTAGTAGATATTTGTATATCGATTTATGTCCATCAAGCGTCAGAAAATCCTATCTCCACCATTATAAATTGATGAAGTTCAAATTGTCATAGCGACGAAATTCAATATATGATTTTAATAATTATTTTACTTAATTAAAGTATAAAAGGAGACCTTTTTAATGATATAAAATTTATTAGGAAATATACAAACATTCTTCTAACAAGAATGTTTAGATAATCCTGCTAGACATTATT
>JAYMFX010176317.1:0-11453 GCA_036784945.1 Monocelis spectator | reverse complement strand
GTCGTATTATGTATCTACAACTTCTTCAATAATTATTGTACATTTCAAATACATTGTTTTTGGAAACGGCGGTTTTTTATGATAAAACAATTGATGTTTGAAAATGTGAACACAGATAAGAAATTGTGAGCTAACAAGGAACAGTTAGTTTTAGTTTGGCGACAACGAATTTATTGACTGAAATAATACATAGCCACTGATCCCGTTAAATCTTTTAATAATTCATTGTCGAAGTTGAAGCAATACCAATCAGCTACTCCATAAAGAATTGAAATAGAATGGTAACCACACATTCTATTTCAAACAATAAGATGAATACGGCAGTGGTAAATAAAATGTCAAAAATGGTGAAGAACAGACAGAATTCATCCTTTCATGAAACAAATAAAACATCATCACAGCTCTGCCATGGAATTTTTGGGGTTTTTACTAAAATATACGCACATACTACTTGGTATATTTAGAACTTTTTATCAACAATCTAAATATAAATACATAAAAGGTTTAATTTTAAAAGATAAAACGTATCACATCACATCACAGAAATAGCCTGCTTTGAAAACTAATTATGATGAACTGTCTATGCATGCATTCCTAAAAAGCATTGAAATTTATTGAAAATTTTTAACTGAGAGATAGTAAGGGTGTGTGCGATCCAGAACCAGAGATATCAAATCTATGACCTCTGTTAATAGCATTTAAAGACTGGGTCTTACTCTGGTCCCAGTCAATTTATTATTATTGGACACCACATGTAACAAAAAGTTTAAGAGTTAGTTAATTAAAAACGCAAAACTATGTTTCGACTCTATAATTTATGGAAAATGAGGCCTTTGATAAAAATTATTGACAAGCTTTCAATTTATTTTTATCAATGGATTTTGAAACTTACATAAGGATTGAATTTAAAATGTGTGGATTAGTTTGAATTACACATAGCATAGCATAGCAAGTATAATGATAATATTACCTAATAGACATTATATAAAAGAAATTGAATGTAATACTCAAGTATTCACCATACTTTCAGAATCTCATGACATGATGTGATGGAAGTCAGTGTAATTAAACTTGACAACAATTGTTCAAAGGATTAACTATATCTTCAATATGGTAGATACGCTTCCAATCAACCGGCTGTGGTCCGGCATAGCCACCATAACCGAATAGATCCAGAAAATTTCTTTTCAATCCTTTATTATAAATTGCCGTCGTCTGACAGGGTTTACCGGCTTTACTCTGAGTACCATAATATCTGTTTGAATTAAGGAATTCATTGGTTGTGATGTTGTAAAACAGATTATAATACACTTGAAACATCAGCAAATTAAACACCCATATTAAATACAATATGGTGATAATGAAGCAGATGAGCGACCAAGGATGACAGAAGATGACACCATTGATGAATCGGGAGACGCCTTGTTGAAATGGTGACAAGTAGCAGCCGGGTGTGCGCAGATAGTATTGCACAGATCCAATACAGATTGAGAGGCTGCACAGCACAACATTAGTCAAGTAAAGCATGAAGTACCGGTGATTATGAGCGCCTATACAGTTGAAGACCCAGGGACAGTGATGGTCGAAGCGGGCGACACAACGATTACATTCAGAACAATGTTTCGATCTAATCGGCTTTCTAATCAAACAAGTTGTACACATAGTACGCGAAGAAATTGAGCCCTCGACCTCAGCCATATAGATGATTTCTTCACAACCCTTCGCTTGATTCTTTTCAATGACACCCGGATCTGACATCATAGAGCGATAACCATAGTAAAAAACGCCAGTACTACTGATGACGAAGAGGATATTGATCAAGAAGCCGCAATGCGGCAGCAGCATGATGTAATAATTGGCTATGAGGAAGATTGTGGATGTGGTGGACAGAGACCCGGGTAGAGTTGCATCCTGTCGACTGTCGAGGAAATGTGGCGTGATGAAATACGTGAATAAACCAAGGAGAATTAGCAGGAATGGCTTGGCGTAGATGTGGATTGGAGAAAAGAGAATCAACATGGCGCAAAAGAATATCAAACCAGGCAGTGTGATCATGGCAAAAAGGCGAACTTTCGGATTACCAGTCAGACAGGTCAAAAAACGAGGACCTACAATAAAAATAGGAAAAGCAATTATGTCTGTCGAGTAGTAAATAAAACTCTCGAGAATATACCGAGTTGATCAATGGCTAGTCAAGAATAAGAAAATCGCTCACCTTTATGTCGATAGTTTCCCTTCTCCCACATCATATTCTCCACAATGTTTGTGACCCATTTGACGTTGTGGTGCTTCAGAATATCCAGCGGAATCTCACCGCGAGTATTCTTAGCCATCCAATTCACTCCAGCATCCTGCAGTACACGGAAGGCGAATCGATTGGCCACCAATGCCGCAATATGCGCCGCTGTGTTGTGAAAGGTGGGCTCCGTAAGGTTGACATCAGCACCCCATCTAATAAGAAAGCGTGCTGGTTCTACTTCCGCAATACTGCGCACTGAGTACATCAGCGGTGTTAAGCCTGAACGATCACGCTGATCAGCATCGGCAAAACCTTTAACCAACAGGTAGATTAAAATAGCATTTGCTCCGGATTTACAAGCTATATGGATGGGATAAGCACCTGTACAATCAGGAATGTTAGCATCAGCACCACTTTTTAAAAGAAATACAACCATAGACAGGTGACCCTGAGTAATGGCCCAGTGAAGTGGAGTTCCTTGAAGGTCACCCCCAATTCGATCAATATCGGCACCTAAAAAAATAAATTTAGAGTACAATAATTTTGGCATTTAGAAGAAAGTGATTAGCATGTCACAGCTTTAGTATATATTGATTATGGCAGGAGAGCAAGGGAACTATAATAAATATATGACAATGAATATTGTTTCATAATAATATTGTTAATTTTAGTCAATTTTGACAAACCTTTATCAAGAAAATATTGAGCAATTTCTTTTCTATTGTTAATGGCAGCCCAGTGCAGATTAGAGACACCTTCAGAGTCAAGTTGATTAACATCATGACCAGCTTCAACCAATTCTTTAACTCGATCAAGAGCACCAAATTGAGTGGCCTTCACAATACCCATATTAGAGTGATCAATTTGTGCTACTGGTTTGCTTTTCTCATTCATCATTTCTTCAAGTGTTACTTCTTTCATCTATAAGTAGTATTATGGAGATGATGAGATATGTGAGAAACATGAGATAAGCAGTTCTGATATGGACAATACATATCCAAATAAATAGCTTTAAAAGCATTGACTATACATATGATCATTGAGGAAGAACTAGCAAAACATTTATGAGAAAGATATTTTAGTTCTGCTTGGATAGAAAGAAATTGAATAGGTATTAATTTTAAAATGGCAAATATGCTGATAATATTGAACACAACCAATTATTTTTTCTATGAAAGGTTAAACCTATTTAATAGTTTTTAAAACTATGGTAATATAGGTTATGCAAAAATTTATAGGAAGATATTAATCTGCATATACTGCAGAAAGAAGATTATGGGGTTATTAATTAACTTGAAGTGAGCTTATGGTCAATGCAAACATCCTTAACAATTTCTAATACAACATATAGAAAAGTCTAGCATATGAGGTCACTGAGTCTGAGTTGATGAATTGAATAGCCCCTATGTGTGCATACAACTTTAGTGTAACTAATTTTTTCCCTTTTGTATCTTTATTAACTACTCTAAGCACCTGTTATTCATCTATTGTTTTTTAAAAATATTGGTCTTAGCTATATATTCATACAGTAAAATCTTTCTATAACAGACTTTAAGGGACCAGGAAAAAAAGTCTTTTACAGCAAATAGGATCAAATTATTTTAAAAACATTTTCCAATGTAATTTGAATACATGTAATACTATGAATATTTATATTAGTATATGTATAAAATAGAACAATATAGGTAGTAAATGTATCATACTAAAAACAACAAAAATTGTCAATTAAGTATTGAAAATGTTGGTACCATAAGCTTAACATCTTAAAGTTTTACATCCTCTACAACATACTTGTTCTGTAGCTGACTATAGGAATATGTTATAGCCTATTATTTCAATACAGATAAGATAGGAAATGGAAACAAAAATAGGTCTGTTATAAAAGGAAACCGTTATAGTTTAATATGGAGAAGTATATTGAGAGAGAGACAATAAAATGATGTATCCTTAAGTTACTGATCTATTTTAGATACTTATGATAGAAAAAAGTTATAGGTTCTACAAAATACAAAAGAAGTATGTTATAGAGCAAGTTACATTAGAGAGATTTTACTGTATAAATCATAGCATATCTTGTCTTTATGTTATCATATCCTAAGTTTTTATAGGTATCCAGGGCCAGATACAACACAATAAAAGTTATACAATTGATTGTAACCTTTCAGGAAGTATTAGTAAAAATTTTAGATAGCTGAGTTAAAAAGATTTAGTTTCCAATCATAAAAATAATACCTATATGTCTATAAAGTTGACAAAAATTTCCAGACTAGGATTTTAGATTTCTGCATAAAAGTTTAGGCAGTAATTAGTTTTTAGTTAAGGAGTAAAAAATATTTTCAATTGTGATCTAATGCAAAATTCATTTTGCTGTTGCTTTGGTGGATTTAATATCTAAATGAAAATGATATACAACAAAATCAAAGAATTTGAGTATGGCATGAATTAAGTACTAGATCACGAGGAATCGGAAAAGGCTATGCTATGGAATGGAAATGGTAAAACTGTTTATATTTTGAGCTAGAATATATCACATTATTTGCTTAGTCAGTTGCACATAAAGTATTATTATGACTTTATCAATTGATATAGTTGATTTAGGAGTATATAGTATTTCCCTGTACATAGTAATAGTCAAATACAATACTAACGGTGCAACGCAAATTATTAGTTTAATTGAAACTTTCAATGATTATTTTAAAAATAATTTATATTTATAATTTTTTAAACAGAAAAACAAACTTTGGTTAATTATAAAAATACTTAAAGTAAATGCATCTCAAGTTAAATATTTAAGTAAATTTATTACCAAAAATTTATATACTTTAGTGTTTAAATAACCTATTTGTTTAGTTCAAAATGAAAGCAGTTTTTTGAAAAATCTTAAATTGCAATTAAATAGGCAGAGAAGGCAGGCATATTATTTATAGTCCAATCTCTATACTCTGCATGCATATATCATATAAAACAATTGTTAAGAGATATATAGCTTGAATCACAATCTTCTACTACACAGATTCATACATTTAAAACTTGTGTCATTTCCATAATTCTTTGTTATGTATTAGTATTTTCAGCAAAGAAAAGTTACTGCAATACATATTCATAATTTAGAAGATTAATTTTTAAATGATTTAATTTATTTCAGCACCAGTTATATATTACTTTCATTATCTCTAAATTAATGTCTGGACCATGGTGACCATGCTGTAATTAGATCTAGATGGTCTGTGCAGTCTGGAATTGTTGTAAATGTTAAAGAGGAAGCTAATGGTTAAAATTATTTTTTCTTTGCTAATTTGGAATACACTTTGAACACATTTAGACACATTGTAAAAGCAATTTTGCTAAATCATAATGAATATTAAATATCCTTAGTTTATTAAATATCAACTATATCTATCTAATGCTACTCTGAAATTACTCTTTCATGAACTTCCAGAATCATAGGAATCATAGTGAGATTCCATAAATCTTCAATTCAGTGGTTTATAGATTTATTATATATGTTCAGTTATACAGTATATAGGATATGTTCAATCCTTATTAACCAATCAGATTTCAGTGCTAACAAAATATGTTTAGGCTTTGCTTTTGAACTAACTGTAAAAAAGTAAAATGTCCAGCCACTCTCAAAAAGACATATTAAATGACTTTTATATCATACCTTATGTTGTATTTCTATTTAGCTATTTCTATAAACCAGCTTTTAAAACATTTTAAATATAGCTATTTATTAAAATAAATAATATATATTCATATGCATAATATTTTAACATGGTTGTTGCTTATAATTCAATATTCTTTTGCATTTTCTAAAATTGATCTTGATACCAAAATGATAATCAAGTCAGAAATTTTATTTATTATTTTAAAAGTTTTAAACTTTGTTAGCTAGCTATAACAGAATAACAGTCTGCTGGCTTAATATGATACATTGAATCACTAATGTTTGAATTCTCAGATAATATATGTCTCTTGAATGTATGCTTACACACAGCTGACCATGTTGGGCCTCAGAAAACTCAACTTTTTTGTATTGATGGTATCAAAAAAGTTAGGTTATCCATATGGTATATTGATGTTCATTCATGGCATTTGTCAAGCAGTTGCTCAAGTGTAAATAGAGTTATATTTACAGATTGATTAATCATCATCTTTCTGCTATAAACTTCATAGATTTGTCTATTTTAGCTTTAAAAAGGGACTAGCCTCTCTGTTTAGATTTAAAATATGATTTATTTGGTTTTTGTTTGGTTTAATACAATTTTTTTTAAATAACTCAAATCATATTGTTGTATATTATGATATCTATATGGGGCAGGTAAAGAGTTTTTTTTATAAATTAGAATTAGACCTAATGTCTAGAATAATTCCTTTTTACTTTTTCAGTTGACTGTGACTGGGTATACTTTTTGTCATGCTGTATAGTCTCAATGGTTCTATTGATTCCCGGAATGATACTTTTGATTTTTATGATCAATATCAAATACTCCTTAACAATGATGATGAAAGTCAACCTAGTCTGATTAGGTCTTATGAAAGCTACAAATCCTATCGCTCAAAAACATTATTACAGAAACAACCTGATAATGCTGATCCAGCATTATATTTTACTCTCTATCGCAGAAGTAATATTCATTTGATTTTCTACATTATATTTATCATGGTTTACATTAGCATAGGAGCAATATCTTTCAAATCAATTGAAGAACCAACGGTTAGAGAAAAGATTCAATTTATGAATCATAAGAAATTGGAATTTCTTCAAAACCATACCTGCATCTCTGGTAAGTTTAGTTTTTTATTAGATATTTAATAAAGTGCATCACTATCATGTTTTTCCTTCCAATTTTCCTATTCAGATTTGATGTGTAATATTATTCATAAGTTATGCATGATTTACTGAATAACAATAAATACTTATTCTATGTTGGATAAACAAATGCAATAGGATGAAATTAGTTACCTACAAATTAGTCTTATTGTAAGGATATGGATAAATACTCAACAAATTCGACTATTAATACATATTTAATAGAACTAGAAGACCTAAATGAAAGAAGGAACTAATGGAACTACATATGTCTTTACACGCCTATTATGAATGTATCCAGATTTTTCCGTCTAATTGATATGACAATAGCTTTTCTTTGTATTTGCCAGATTCTGTCAAATTGTATGGTATGCAAAATATTCAAAGAGGAGAGAGGTGTACTATGTGTGAGATTAAATGAATGCAGCTGCTATTATAAAGTTTTTCAGAGTCCATGTAATCTACTTGACGTTCGTTTGATACAATAAGTGTTGATATGAAAAGGAAATATTAAATAGTTGTTGTACATAAAAAAATATCAACCTACTGTATCTATATACTGTCATCAAATGCATGTAATTGTAGCAAATCATTTAGGATACAATATTGAGCCTTGCTTGGGAAAGCCTTGACTATAACTAATATTCCCTAGTCGAACTTGTATTCGAATTGTGTTGAAAGAAACTTAAGAGGTTTCAAAATGTCTTACTACACACCTTTTACACTGATTTTAGTAAATGTTTGTGAAATTATGTATATTTACTGAAAGTATAAAATTATATTCAAATATTCAAGCTGCATATTCACATAATGTATGATGAATATTTACTAATGATACCCTTGTTAATACCTACTACATACCGTTTCTTAATGGAAAACTTTCCCTAAATTGAAATTTGTACCTATTCATGTTATTGATTATCATGTTATTGATCCATGTAACAGTGTGAAAGGTCATTAGATGATAAGAGCAGAGGCTAGCTCATGGATTTAAGATGTGATATTAATAATTAACTAGCCGTTTTAAGATACCAGGCCATCTACTATGAGTTCAATCCACAGAATCAAATAAGTAAATTTACATATAGGTATATATATACAAATATCTAATACATATTTACTTACTTATTCGATCAGTTTACATATAAACTGGATCAAAATAAAATAAAATAGTAAGAAAATGAATCTACCTATGCTGGCTAATAAATTATCAGTAAATTTTCATTTTAAAAAATCTTAGATTATAAAAATAAATAAAGATTAAATTTGATATTTTTGAATTAGCATTAGATTTTTATTCTTTTCTTGTGTGATAGTGGAAAACTTCAGTAAGTAAGTATTATAGTTTTTATTAGTTCTAATGAAGAATCTCCACCACTAACATATAACTTAAAACATATTTCTATACAAAGTTAAAATTCCAAAAGTCTGGTAAACATCATAAAAAAGAAAGCTTGGATAATAATACCCCACTGAATAACCTATTACTTATACGAGGGCGTGCTAAACGTCGAAGAACTCGTGGACGACCAATAACAAGATAGGTGGACCACATTTATGGACCTGGAAGACAGCAGAACAACTAAAAATTATGGCCCAAATAGAGAATAACTGGTGATATGAGATATCACGAATCAAAAGGGTCGGCTACCGACCTGATGTATCCATTGGATGTATCTACGACGACGATATAAAAACATTTAAAATTACATTTGACAGCATTTGATATGCGTAATAGTTTTCGCTTATATTTCCTACCTAGATAAGGAGTTAACTAAACTTATCCGCTTGGTTGAGTTGACTAGTGGTGAGGGAATTTCTGCCACTGCAAATTATTCTGCTGAAGATTCAGTTTGGGGATTTGGTCAAGCCGCTTTGTTTGCCACAACTGTACTGACAACCGTTGGTAAGCAATAATAGAGCATTAGAATTTTTATGAGGCAGTTTTGTATAGACCATAATATAGAGTATAAGTATACAATTAGAGTAACCACTCTTGTATATCGATTTATTCCTACCAAGCGGCAGAAAGTCCTATCTCCACCATTATAAATTGGTAAATTTCAAATTGTCATATAGCGACGAAACTTAATAACGGATTTTAACAATTCTTTCACTAAATTAAAATATAAAAGGAACGCTTTTTAATCATATAAAATTCATTATGGAATTTCCATAACGGTCGTCCAAGAAGGATAGATTTGGATGAATTTGATTTCAATGAGTTTTACTGCCCACTATGCAAATAAAGCATTACAGAGAAATAAGGAAGCCCCCAAAACATTAAATTATAGCACAGTGAAAAAGAAAATATCATACGATATTTTATACAATTTCTATCTTATTTGCTGATCATTTATTGAATTTGCTTCATTTTCAGGTTATGGTAATACAAAGCCTTTATCAATTCTCGGTAAAATTTTCTGCATTATCTACGCTATATTTGGCATTCCACTGGTGATGGTATTGTTTTCGGCGTTGGTGGATAGATTAGCCATACCATCGAGGGTATTCTTTGAATGGTTATCATCCAAGCTGGAGAAAACTTTCGGGTAGGAAAATATATGTATGACTTACTCCAAATTTAAATCAATGTGGTGCTACTTTCTCTATTGTACTGCATCCATATTTTATTTGATTGAAAAAGGGTTATAAAATTCAATTTGTTCTTCTCATTATTACCTGACTGTTATTTTATGAACAAGTGGTGTAAAGTCTAATTTATATTATAACCTCATGTAATGATCACTTACAGTACTCGTGTACTTTCATAAATATGACATTCTGAGATAAATATCTCGATCACGTCACTTATCAATCAGTTTGTGTTAAAAGTCAAACCATGGAGGTTAATAATAATACTGGCGCTATTCTAAACTCTTCTAGTTATTTCTACAATATTAACAATATTCTTCAAGTTGTTTGGGATCTGCGCATTGGATATGAGTCAACAATGTCATCTTCTCTTTTTCCTGTATTTCTGTCGATTGGATTTTATATTTTATGCGTCATGCCATTAACATTATTGGACTTATTTGGGGGTTTGAATTGGTCGTGGTATGCCAAATACAAGCTGCAGAATACAAGTGCCACAACCTGGCCAATGGTTAAACGAGCTCTTATTCAAGTTAGCATTAATAATGTGTTGTTTGTTCTACCAGTGACGGTAGCGCAATACGTTTGGGTACCACCTACTCCTCTGCCTGCCATCGCTCCTACATTAACCGAAATAATTGGACAACTAACTCTCTTACTGATCATTTTTGACTTTCAATACGGTGTTTGGCACGCGGTGCACCATAAAAATCGTTGGCTATATCGAACCTTTCATTCGGTACATCATCAGTATCATTCTACATTTGCTCTTGTGGGCCAATATTTACACCCTTGGGAACTGTTTACTATTGCTTTCATGACAACAGTGGATCCATGGGCTTTCAATTGTCACCCATTGACTGTTTGGGTTTGGATGCTTTTGAACATATGGTTATCAACTGAAGCTCATTCGGGACTTGATTTTCCATTGTTTAGTGATAAATTTGTACCGTTCGGATTATTGGGTGGTTCTAGAAAACATGACATGCATCATATGAAGCCGCTGACGAATTTTCAACCTTATCTTAGCACGTGGGATCGTATTTTCGACTGGGATTGTCCTGGAATGAAAGCTGGTGGAGTGAAACCAGCGGAATTGATCAATTGGGAGAATAGAAACAAGAAGATGCGCATGGCTAAGCACGCGGCTCAATTAATGACTGGCCAAATGAATGGATTTTTGGTGGCAAAGGAGGAGGAGGATGATAAAGAAAGTTAATAATATTCACAGATATGAACAGATAAATCATCAAGAGAATGAACAATTTATTTTGAGTAATTTAAATGTTTAATTTAAATTTGTGACTATATAATTTGTGTGTTAATAAACATTTCATTGATATCTTTTACGAGTATTCTCATTAATGCTACAATGTTTTATTTATCAGAAATATAGTACATAGTAGAAATATGTTGTTTTTATTCCTGTGAGGAATAGTTCCGTAATGATAAAATCGTACAGATAATTTACATATTATCTAACCACAAAATGGCTGGATAATTTATAAATTTTACAAAATGAACCTCAATGTTCATTTTAATATCTATGTATATAATTATGATTTTAGAGGTTTGTATGTGAAACTATTGCACTGTTTTCTACTATATCTCCTGCTTGTGATATTCATATTCATTTTACCCACTCTGATACTCACCAATATAGAAAAGGATTGGGATTTCTTCGAGGGGCTCTATTATTGCTACATTTCTCTGACTACAATTGGCCTAGGTGATTACGTACCTGGAGAGACTTCGCATGGACTTGTCAAGCAAATCTACAAACTTTGCATCACAGGTGAAACATAA
>JAYMFX010176095.1:0-11454 GCA_036784945.1 Monocelis spectator | reverse complement strand
GCTCGTCCAATCAGATCACTTGAAAACGTAAACAAACATCGTTAAATTTGTTCAAAAAATCCATTCGCACTGAAAATGTTTGATTTTTCGTGAGCGAATAGGGCCTAAATTGAATGATTATGCGCGTTTAATTGCACATTTGTGCAATTAAAAAACGAAATCATATTTGAATTGTTCACAATCCAAGGTCGAAATTCTTATTTTGTTTAATGCGAATACACAAATTTGACGTAATCACTAATTTTTGAACTAATTGGATTTTCTACGATATTTTTTATTATCAGCGGCTATCTGATTGGACGAAGTTAAATGTAATCGACTTTATTAATAACGCTATTAAATTTAGGGATTACATTTTTATTTCAATCATGTCGCTAAAACCTAAAAGGATAGGCGATTTGTTTACCTATATTAATAATGTTTAAAAGGTACGGCGCGCGAAGCACATGGCATTCTGATAGGTCGCCGTAATTACCCCGCTGCACTTTATTTTTGAGAGAAGTGAGTATTAATGAAATAATATTAGGATGTAAGCATGTATTTTTGATGTAAACATTTATGTGACTGTCCTGGAGATCAGTTAATGATTTTTTCAATATGTAAATATTTATATTCCTGTATATTCAGAAAATTTCTTGAACTACTAAATTAAACCAGGATTAAAATATATACTGGTTTAGTTTACTATTTGATTACATAATCAAATAGTAAACTAAAACAGCATATGCTGTTTTATTTTAGATAACTACCGATCCATATATATATATATAATTTAATTATTTGCCTGCAGTTGGAAAAGTTTAATTGAAACATAAGTATTATAGCACAGTGATCAGGCATATGGCAGTGGCTCGCCTGTATCCATGATGATTGCACATTTAGTCATTTACAAAATCACTGAAATTATTGTATGAGACAAGTATAGTCACATGTTAAAATCATGTATCTACAGACATCAGTTTAGTGTGACATACTGTCCACTACATTTTATTAATTTTTTGGAATAGCATTAAAACAGGAAGGTGTCCTTTCTGGTCGGTCAGGGTGGTGGCTAGCTAATTAGTTAAGTTTAATACTATAGATAATCTGTATTAATTTATTCATGTTATTTATTTATAATTATTCAGTACTTATATGTAGTACTCAGTTGGTAATTACAGTATCAGTCAATCAGAGATGCCAACTATCCAGATATTGGAGCCTGTCCCACTCATTCCAATATTGTATTCAAAAGTCCCGATATTTTAAATGATGTCAATATTTTTTATATTTGTTTTTAAAGGATTCTCCTAAATGTATATGCAGGCTAGATCTTTGTGTAAATTGTTTTTGAATACAACATTGAACTGTTCCTAAAGTAAATACATAGCTATGGCCTAAAATCAATTACACAAGCTAAATTTAATTCTGCAGCCAATGTTTGTCTACCACATATGCTTTCAATTAGAAAAAAATACTTCAATTTTTTTGGCTGACTACATTCTTCAGCACTGCATTCTTAACATTGTGTGAGTTAATTCTGCTTACTGTTCCATTGTAATCAACAAAGGCAGACTCGATTGACTAGTAAGATCACTGATCAATACACCTTCCTCAGGCAGATTGCTGAGCAATGAGTCATTCAGCAGCATATTCAAGAGGGATTAGCTCACTTATGTTTAGGTACATAGGTACCATATTGCATTTAATTTTGTCAATCTACAGTGATCTATAGTCAATTTTTGGATATTTATTTACAGTACAGTAATGCAGACTCAGAATGTATATTTTTGCTTGTACAAAAAACTAAAACTGAGTTTTGATCATCTATGTCCTCAGAGACATTGGTGACATTATTGATCAATAAACTGGGTAGTTGGGTAGATTCTGCTGTTAAACAAGTAAGCAGACAACCACCAAATATAATTATAGATTACATTGATTTTTTGAGTGATATTATACTAACTGTAATTGTTATTTTAGTGCTAACAAAAACATATGTGATGATATTTAATATTGATTGAAAGAGTTATGCATTTGAAAATGTTTGTTTTCAAATCATTTGCATTGACATGTATATACATACAGTTTTTGCTTTTAAATTACTTATTTGACATAATTAATCTTTAGGTTTAATCTGGTGAATTAAATATTTAATATCTCCTGTTTTGAAAAACTTAGTATCATAATATCATTTTCAAATAGGTTGGCAGCCCTGATAACCATAAAATTTGCATGTGTTGCACATTTTACAATAATATACTGGGCTGAAGTCAGCTTGTAGTATTGCCTCAGAGGGGTAAAGGAATTATTAGTGCAACTATAATAGCAAAGTAATACAAAGATATTTCTAAGACAGCTCCACATTATGGCTGCACAATAATACATTATTAATGTAGCAACTCCAGCAAAGTTGGTACTATAAAAAATAAGAACTAATGCGCTGAAATCACTTAAAATCCCTCATCTTATCCAAGTTTGATATAATGCAATTTTATAGGATATGTGTTAGATCCAGTTAATCTTCTCATCTTAACAGAGATTATACTGACTACAGCTCGAGTTAAAAATTTAATATTAAATTTGATCCAGCACAGCAAATGAAGAAAAAAATTATTGATGCGTTTTAAAAATTTTAGGAATGTTGAGGTCCATGTATCGGCAGCTTCAGTACATTTCAATCTTCCGAAATCATTTTTATTCATGCCCTGCTACTGACAGTTCCAGATTTTCTAACCCTTTCTCCGAATTTGCTGCACAAAAATCCCTTACTACATACTCAGTAAAAACTATGCATCAGAATTTTAGATTATTTTCATCTCATTCAAATTTAGAATGTTGGAACTGTAAAAACCAAGTTTCTATATCTAATGCTTTTAATGTTTTCTGTCAAAGTTGCAATGTGATACAAAATTCACAATTATTAGAATTGAATTATTTCAAATTGTTGGATTATGATCAGCCTACTTTTAAAATTGACATATCAGATTTGGCAAACAAAATGAAACAGCTACAGACACAATTGCACCCGGACAAATTCAGTAGTAGATCAGAGGTAATGTTTAAATGAATCATTTACTAATTCTAAATACATATCATATTATACGGTGTTTCAAAATAATTGTATTTCTTGAGAATGAAAATATTAATGACAAATCAATCTACTTTGTTCATCGCAAAATAATCAAATTGTTTATTAGGTCTGGTACCTCTTGATGAGTCATTTTAAAGGAAATATTTATTGTATTTCGGGTCCCAATATTTAGTGAAAGCTTAAAATACTTTGCATGTTCTATATTAGTGACACTTGCATCTTGGCATTATGCCAAACTTGGTAAGTTATTGTTTGAATATGAAATTTAAATTGTATAGATTACATTTACGATTTCACGTTATATCCAAACTAAAGTCTAGAATTTTCAGGTTACTGATTTTTTATTGGTATATTCACAAGTTGTAATTCTTGCCAAATCATTATGAAGAATTTTCCAATGTTTTCATTTTAGGTAGAGCGTAATTTTGCTACTGACTGGTCGTCTCTTGTCAATAATGCTTATCGGCAGTTACATTCTCCTGTCAAAAGAGCGCAATATTTGCTAGAAATACTTCTGGACTACAAAGAAGATGATTTAGGTGGCAGTCAGTTGAATTATGAAAATTCGTCAGAGTTTCTTGCCGACATGATTGAACTAAACGAAGATATTGAAGAATTGACTGATCGCCTTATAGCTACTAAAGATCCCAAAGATATTAAAGAATTTGAAAGTTTAACTGCGGATATAAACAGTAAATTCTCATCTATTATAGAGGAGTTATCTCAGAACTTTGAATCAAAAGATTTTGATAAAGCAGTTTCAAATTTTCATCAACTTAAATTTTATTCTAGTGTTTTAAATAGAATCAAGGAATTTGAACACAGTCAGTTGTAATTGTATAATTATACGTTTCATGACAATTGTTTTGATAATTCATTTTTATCACAGATATATTTTTGCTATTTATAAGAGTTACATATTCAGTATTATCATTGTACTATTATTCGTGACAATCAGTCTTTTATAAACACTTATTCTTGAATTTAATTATGTGCTTTTTCTTATAGTATTTTCAAATAAGAAATGTGATTCGTACTGTACAATCAGATTTAAAAAAATTTAATTTGGTAAGTTTTCTTTGTTTTGAACGAAAATATTTTTTAACACTAATCAAGGAATTTCGAAAAAGTTTTACAAATCATGGTAGAAATCCATGTAAAATTATTTAACGGAATAGGTTGTCCTTTAGGAGAATCATGTGGTGTTGCTAATATCAGCCAATTGGGGCTGCCTGCGTGCCCATGATAATAACCAGTTATTTATTACCTGATTATTATTATATTTTTTAAAAACAAAACAGATAAAATGTCTTTTCTTCCAGTCAGTCAGATTTGAGAAAGCAGAAACATTATTTGGTTTGACTATTTATGCATAAAGTGTAAAATTACTACAAATGTCAATATGTATAAAGTGGTGCAAGGAGCAGAATACGATATAAAATCTTCTATCTTCGTAGACTTAATAAACATGTAAATTGTTTTCGATAATCAAACTTTTAGTTGGAATAATTAAATGTGCTGAGCTTTGTTTGAGTAAACTATTTTATGAATTTCCATAGCATTTAACGACCGCTGAATTTGATACAGGATATTCATAGTAAAGCTAAACTTAATAAATTATAAAAAATATTATTGAAAATATCTATGCGATCCATTTCGATATCAAATTAAAAGAACTATTCAATGTGTCTGTAGAAAATTTTGATAATAGACAATTTTTATGTTAATTTCTCCATTTAATCTTTTCTGGAAAATCTTTGCCTATCTAGGGCTTGTTATAATAAAATATTCTCAATTTATAATAAATATTTGTCAGACACTGTCACTACCATATTTCTCATAGTAATGTGTCATCTTATATTGTTTAATAAAGAATTGCAAGGGATAGTTGAAGTATTCTATTTACAACCTTATTTATTGAGATTGTTTATCACAAAGATCACAAAATACAAATATTCTGCTAACAATTTATATAATATAATATACATGATTATTAAATATGCATATATTATATATATATATATATGAATATATAAATATATAAAAATCCTATAAAATCTGAATGAATATATAAAAAATTTGTTATAAAACTCTATAAAAACCACATAAATTAAATACCAATTTAAAATCATTTTACCAAAAGTCAGTTTTTCAATGGATCAACCAAAATAGGTGTACATAATGGTAGTTTGTACTCATTGAAAAATATGCTATGAAAACTCTGTTTATTAAAAAACATATTTTTTCATTTTTAATAACTTGATCTTTCAATCCTCACAGATTTTGTAATGTACAAGCATGGCTTATTAACAAGCTCATAAATAGAATTTTGCAATTATTATATTGTCCATTTTAATTATTTGGTTATTAATTATATGTTTGTGATATGATTGAGTTGAATAATATTACTATATGAACTTATCACATGAAATTCTAATTTGCAAGAATTAAATAACTTACAAAACTAAATTGTGCATATTTTTCTATTATTTATAGACATATCTGAATTTCTTATTACATAGCATTATCAATCAATTGTATTTTTACATTATAAAAATTAGTAGATTATTATTACATTACTTAAAATTTAATGCTGTGATGATTTAATTACATGATTCAATAGATTGAAATAATGTAATGATGATCCCCATTGTAATAATTATAAAACTTGATTTAGTATTTTTTTAATATTTCCTAGATTGCAACTCTTTTAATTTTGGTTTTGCTTGGAAGCCTAAATAAAAATGTCAGAAACAGGAGGAGAAAGTGTTGTTGATGAGGTAAATTTTATTTTATATGTATTTAAAATATCTACATAGGTAATAGGACACTTTTATATTCCATTGTTGTTAAGTCTGTGTATATTAGTTATATACACTGTTAGTCACTAATAAATATCAATAAGATTGTATTGTTTTATTTCTCTTGTAGAAATAATTAGGATAAATTTCTTTTTTTAATATTTTCCTCATTTTCAAGGAAACAATGTTGTGTTAATAGGTATTGAAAAATGAGATTTAACATGGGATTTTCATCAAAGCTTTAAATAAAAATATCAAACAACACTATTTTTTCATAATTTTAGAAAACAGAAGACATTAAAGAAGAAGAAATTAAAGATAAGGAAGAAATTGATGCTGATACTGAGAAACAAATTGAAAATAAAGATGAGACTGAGGCACCAAAAGTTGGCAGTCAAGAGTCGGTACCTCAAGATCCCATACGAGATAAATTACCTGACGTATGATGTGCATAATAATTCATAAATTGTCATTTTTATGTTTGAGATTTGCTTTGATATTTTTTAATCGGAACACCAGATAAAAATTGAATTAGCTTTATTTTTTTAAGTTGCTCTGAATTTGCATAATGATTTGTGCAGTGCTTCAGATCATTCATTTCCTTCTATTTTATTGTAGTCAGATATGAATCCCGCTGCAGATTCCAGAAACCTTAGAAGAATCATTGCAGAAGATTCAGAATGGAATTTAGCACTTGTGCCCCTGTTATCTCAATTGTCTGTTAACCACGTTGTGAATCAATTCGCCTGTAAGATTTCAAATTTAATTATTTAAATTTAAATTCATGATTAAACTAACATAATCTTATTATTAGAAATCCTGATTAGGAATAATCAAAATAGCTTTTAAATAAAAAGTACAAATAAAATAAAAACAAAAGACTTAAAGATGAAGTCAACCAATTTCTTAATTCAGAATACCTTTACATGGCATTAAAAGTTTAAAGGATTTTTGTAATTCTAAACGTATTAGCCTATTTTTATGTTTGTAGTGATATCAATGCATTTTCCTTCGTTATCTATTTACTCTGATTAGAAATTACATGAGAAGTATAGATTGAAGTTACAGTTCATCTTTCATCTTAATCGATACTCATTTCGGTGAAAATAGAGTTTTTATTTTTCCAAATTGTTGTGCAGTTAATTCTACCATGTTGAACAAATTACCACCACCTCAGCGGGCCGAAACTCTTCGACGTATTCCAACTAACTTGCCACTCAAAGTGACCGCTCATCTGATCGAGGATGAAGATTTTTGGTGTCGAGTCAGTCGAAATCGGTGGCAAATTTGTGATGTCAGTCAATATGCTGACTCCTGGAAGCGAATGTTTTTCGAGAGAAATATGGAGGAGATCATTGAGAATTTCGTACCCGAAAAGACGGATCCCACTCGACTCAATGAAACATTAGTTTTGTCCGCACCTTACATTAGAAGATTAGATATAAAACAGCTGCTACCGCCTGTGAAGGAAGAACCCAAAGAAGTAAGATTTCATATTTCAACAGAAGTTTCTGTTACCTTCACATTCAAAAGTGTTTTGGATAGATTTACTTTATTAGACATTCAACAGATCTATTTTTTATTGTCCTGTTGTTTGAACGATTTATAAAATGAAATTGTCGAAACGAGAAATCATTCCGCTAGTTGTAATAAAATCTTGGTAAGCTAACGGTGATAATGTGTAGTATTCCGATATCTATGGTTAAGCACTATTATACTATTATCTATTATAATGTCGTTATAGTATTAAAATTAAATAAAAGTTAAAACAAAGATTACAAAAGCAATAACTAACAGAGTGGGATATGATTGCTGCATCCAAATTTCAAATCATAAAAATACTTTGAATAAAATAAAAATTTAATTCATTCCAATGAGTGGAATTTACTATAATGTTTCAGTAGGGGATATATGGATAAATATTTAATGTATTCTTATATTAATTTTTTTATAGAAAGTGGTAGGTTGACTGATTTGCCTATAAATGTTAGTTAGTTGTTGGATCAGAATGATCTGTTTAATGTTTTATTTAGTGTTTTATTAATTCTGAATATAATTTATTTTCTTTTATGATCAGTGTTTGTGAATAATCTTTGAACTAAAATATTTTGTAAATTTTTAGTGATTGTAATATTTCTAGTTTCTCCGTATATAATTAGAATAGAGATAATGTTTGAAAGTTTTATTTTTCATCGATAGTACCACTCAAATATTTATTTTGATTGAAATTTTTGAATTTGCTGATAATTCAGGACAATTATTATTCTCAATATGAACAAAATAAATCTAAATCAATTTGTAAATATCCTGGCATTCTAAAAGTGATTACTTTTTGATTAATTTATCCTGATTCTCGCCTATAAATTTATGTTTATACCATAGAAATGTAATCCAGTTATTATGAGTGAATATAGAGTGGATGGCAATCTAAATGAGATTGTGGAGACAAATTGAAAATCAAATTCTGCAAGCAAATCATCAACGAATACTCAACTGTGATTCGCTAAAAAGTAATGGCTGACTTCTAATCACGAATCATTGAAACTCGCGATTAAGCTCTCCTGCCTGCTTGCAGTTGCCATGTTTCTAATTGTCCCCTCAATGAGAATGAGATGAGCACTCTATAGATCACCTCTGTATTCATTACATCTCTATGGTTGAGAGTAAAAGCATATTTTATTCAATTTTATGTTTTGTTTGATTTAATCAATTTTATTTAAGAATTTTATCTACGGTAAATCAAAATTTTTAATTTATAAATATCGTTTGTTTATTGTGAATAATTTAAGATCCACAAGGGTGGTATTACTGAATAGTTGTTGTAATAATATTTTCCATTGATCAACAACTTTTTCAGATTGTTCTCACGAGCAGTGATTCGAATGTAAGTCTGTTTCTGTTGGTGTGATGTTTTTGTTGATTAAAGTTTTGATCATTCAAATCTATAGTTACCATTTTTATCATATTTCAATAACATCACTTAATTTATAATTCACTATTTCTATTAATAATCATCCTGAAGATAAAATCTTGATGTGCCAATATTTCGAGGCGTTTAATAAATCAGATTTTTATGTGTGTGTAAAATAAGGCAATAGTAGTAACATAAATTAAATTAAAGAAGCATTTATCAAAATCCAGCTTTATATCAATTAATCTTACAGTATTTGAAACATATTACTGTTCAAATTGTAAGTAGTGTTTACATATTTTAAGACTTCTATTTTTCTAATTAACTGAATGTACGAGATCAGTCACTTACTTTTCTCTTGGAATTTAATTTTTTTATTACCTTGAAAGCAGCTTTCCAGCTTTCAACATAAGAAGAGAAAGAACTAAATTTCTCCATTTGTCGAAGAGTTTCAATTCTGATTACTGAGGAGTCCATATTTATTCGTAACCAAATTGTAAATTTTCCACTGCAGGAAGACGCCTCTGATAATGAAAGCGAAATAGATGAACCCGCAATTCTTGAGCATTTCGATTTATCAAGAGTTGTCTCCCAATTGCCTCATCTGGTTGAGCTGAGAGTGAGCTATGGTGTAATCAACTGCGGTATGAATTTCGAATGGAATCTATTCCAATTTACAAGCAAAGACTGTCAGATGATTGCCAAATGTGTGGCCGGTGCAAGTCAATTGAAGGTGTTTCAATTGCATAGGTAAGAAATATTGACATTTTCTAAGCTTTTCATAGCTGTCACATTCGCACAGAGACAGTATGATGAATGCTATGACGTCATAGCGTTCACATTCACACAGTGACATTATGATGAATGCTATGACGTCATAGTGTTCACATTCACACAGTGACAGTATGATGAATGCTATGACGTCATAGTGTTCACATTCACACAGTGACATTATGATGAATGCTATGACGTCATAGTGTTCACATTCACACAGTAACAGTATGATGAATGCTATGACGTCATAGCTGTCACATTCACACAGTGACAGTATGATGAATGCTATGACGTCATAGCTGTCACATTCACACAGTGACATTATGATGAATGCTATGACGTCATAGCTGTCACATTCACACTTCAATTGGCCTTTCAATTGGACATTTGAAATAATAAGAATATTTTACCGTATGACTATTTAATGGAAAGAAAGGCTCATTTAAATTTTCCTAATTTGTTTCAGAAGTCGTGTTGATTGTGACAAGTGTCGCGTCATCATCAGCAATATTCTCAACCATCCCAGTTTAGAGGAGCTCGACTTCTCGCACAATTCCATCGGTGACAGGGGAGCTAGAGCTCTCGGCAAGTTCATCAATGGTAATGAAAATCTCACTAAACTCCTCGTGACCAACAATTGTATTCGCGCCGCTGGTGGTCAGGCGATTGCTCACGCGATCACGAAGAACAATAACCTGACTACTTTGGATTTGAGACTGAATCGATTGGGAGATGAGGGCGGTCAAGCCATTTGTAAGGTGAGTAGAGGACAAACATTAAGTCACAGCTTTATTGAAAGAAAACTACAGAATTTCTTAAATTCGTATGCAGTAAAAAATGGGTAAACATTTGTTTCTATTTCTAGGCATTACTGAAGAATTCTAGCCTGGTTGATGTGAATCTGGCAGCCAATGAAATGACGGAACCAACAGCCTCCATTTTATCTCAAGTAGTTGCTCAAAACAAAATCATCACTCACTTGGACGTATCTAACAATAGACTGGGAGCTGTAAGGGATTCATTTAAATTTCTAAAATGTCTTTTAAGCTATAACTATTATATTTAAACAAGTTCATTCAAGATGTTATGCATACTTTATTAGGATGGAGGGAAACAACTACAAGAAGGTCTTGAAGACAATGATACCCTCCTTTCTCTGGATCTTCGATTCACAGACTGTGGTCAAGAAGCGGAGTTTTGTATCTCTCAGATAATAGAACGCAATCAAGAAAAGAATCGAGCTAACGATCCGAGTGGGGGAGATCTTGGTAACATTAGAAGCAAAATTCGACCAGTTAATAGAGCATAAAGGAAAACTACTACTACTAGTACTTGATTATCATGACAGAGATATCAGTAAATCTACCAAATAAGGAGTTATTCTCTCGTGTGATTCACTATGGTGTAAATAATTCTACAATAAATGCGATATATCCCCTGAAACTGTTGGTTTTTACTTTTGTTTATTTGTGGAATTATAATGATAGATTATTGATTGTTACGATTCACAAAAGCATATAGTTTAGATATAGAATCAATCACTTGGTGTCTCAATTTCATTTGATCTACTCTGATTACCTGACAGCTTATTACATTATCCAACACTTTGACTCAGAGGTAGAGATTAACGCATTCATTTGGTCTACTCTTCATATATTTCGATGATAATATAATAGGACACTATCAGGGAACCCTTAACCACAGAGCAATAAACTAGAGGGTTCCCTGACACTAAACCTACCTTATGCATAATTATTTCTATAAAATAACAAAACTGGGTCATCTCAAATGTCATAATAAAATGACATTCTAAAGAGCTATTTTATTTTTATTATTATCTTTTATGTACCTATGTTTATGATCATAACTCTTAAAAAATTATTTTAAATACGTAT
>JAYMFX010175984.1:0-11454 GCA_036784945.1 Monocelis spectator | reverse complement strand
ACTCTACTGTCATCTACAGGAATGAGAGAGATACTCTACTCTGTCATCTACAGGAATGAGAGAGATACTCTACTGTCCATCAACAACTCCACCAAAATATTAATTACCTGAGTTCCATTTATTTCCCTGTGCAAGTGCGCCAGTCCATTGGTGATACTGAAAGTCATCAAAACCATCTCCACTTCATTTAAAGTGTACGTCCGGAGATAATCATAGAGAGATCCCCGCTGATAATAGTCAGTCACTAGCCATAGTTCAGTAGATAATCCATTATCTTTATTATCGTCAGCGATGTAACCGAGAATATTATCGTGTCTAAGCATCACACTCTGATACAGCTCTGTTTCTCTGAAATCAAATGGTGAATATTTGGTTCATCGTTTTATACATCAATTATACGCTGTGAAATACTGTGATGTCAGAATCCAATAATTCATTTTGCCTCTCGAATTATAAGAATCTTTCAATTAGGATTTCATACATTCATCCTGGTCTTGTTGATGTCTAATATAGTTTTTTCGAATTATTGATTTTCAATGTTGAGGTCTTTTTGTGTTATGCAGTGGTATTAGAAGGGGACTTCCAGAAGAAATACTCTTTACAGATGACCTGGCCATATCCGCCAACAGAGTGTGGAAGAACTTCAGAGAAGAGTAAAAAGATGGCAATTGAAGAACTAGAGAATGGAGACCTAATGGTGAATACAGCTAACAATGAAGTATTAAGCTGGAAAAAGGCAGAGATTGAAGATAAGCACGCCAAAACTTTAAAGGTAGTGGACCAATTCAAATATAAAAAATCTAGAGGGTGCAGCAAAGAAACCAGAGCTCGAATAAAAGCCGCCTGGTGTAGTAGAGAGAGGTCAGTGGAGCACAGACCCTAAAGAAGGAGGATAAGAGACAGCTGAAAACAACCGAGGTGGATATCACCCATCTGTGTCACTTTTAAAGCGCACCCCTAGTTGTGAAGCGATCAAAAAGTATGCACCATAGAGGATAAAGCCAAATAAGTCCGAATGCGGTATTTCGGCCACCTTTCCAGAAGAGAAAATGACAACTCACTCAGGAAAAGGATGGAAAAAGAAGAATGAATGTATTTCAATATGGAGAATCAAAAATTAGTAATTCTAATTTTTCTAATGAAGCAATTTGTAGTCCAATGATATATCAACCCTACAATAAAGAATAAAATGCGAAAACTTATTATCAACTAATCAAATCAACACCTGAAATACGAGCGCTCTTCTCGACTGCTGAATATCTTGACAGCTACCAAATCACCCTGCCACCACCCCTTCCACACAACTCCATAGCGACCTTCACCAATTTGACTGATCAATTGCACCTGCTGAGAAATCGTTCTCGGCATTAAAAGAGGATCGCCTGACCCAGATCCGGAATAGGTGGGATCACAGTCAGTGATAGGACAGCTCCCACAGCTGCCACCAGTGTGATTCGTGGGAGAAAGGTGACTAGTGCCGGTGGCCACCTGACTCTGTTGGTGCTCGCTCTCTTTCAGTGTGCCGGGATCTTTATTCATTAAGACAGACAATTGTTTACCATTCGAAACTGATTGTGACTCTTGAGTTGCTGAAAGAAGATTTATAAAAACCTTCATTATTATTATAAATCATAATAATTGCCTTTCTTTCTTGGTAAAACCAAAACTAAAAGCAAGTCATATCACATGTCTGTATCTCTGGCATGTTAGAATGTTACAATCCAACAATGCTTTAAATTAACACTCAACTAATTATGCAACTTAAGCCAAATAGTTAATTTGATGAAAAAATTAATTAGAAACATGCTGGGAAGTTTCAGAGATTCAGTTAATTCTCAATGAAACCATGTGAAAATTATATAAAAATACAGAACAATTAAATCAGAAATATAATTCAAATTTTGCATTTTTAATCAAATGGTGTCAAATCTAATTTTTCACACAATCCTAATAAGAAAATTCCCCTTTTGTCCTTGTAATTGATTTTCAAATGTCAAATAAAATGTCAATTTATAAAATGAAAAAATAACTACATCATACCTTTTTTATTTTTTCTAAAGGATACCCAAAAAGAAAATGATGCCAAGAAAAGTAGAAAAATTAAGAGACACAGGATAGAGATTGTTATTGTCTTATAGTGATTGTTATTGACTATAGATGCTGGAGTGACAGTAGAAAACCCAGTAACAATATTCTGACTTTCATTGATATAAGGCATATTGCAAAATTCAGTGAAACAGCAAGAATAATGTGAATTATCACAGAAGCTTCTTATTCTAGGGCAACTAAAATGAAAAAGTAAATAAAAAAAATACATATTTCACTACATAGACTTCCACTAGCAAAGGATGCTAAAAGTTCAAAATTTAAAATTTTATCTCATAGATACCATTGGTTAAATGCTATTATTTAGGAAATACTAGCCATATATAGGTATTAGTATGACTGTCATCAGCATATTAAAATGTTAGAAATTTCTAGATTTCAATTATAATATACATGTAATGATTAAATTTTACTAAAAAATTATAGCATTTAAATGACTATAAGCTGCTTATAGTCATTTAAATGCTGGCAACAAGTTACCAACCAGACCAGTCAGCATTTGGTCCAGCTCAATTGCTAACTTATAATGGGTTGGCAATTGGGCTTATGAATTAATTTTGAAAAGTTGATAACTTGTTTGGTTTATTTACAAACTCAATATAAATCTCTATCAGGTGGACTATAAATTTTAAGATAGATTTCAATTTCCTTAGACTATAAATATTCCTATCAGAGTATCATATGCAAGGAATACCATAAGTGAGTACCTATTTAATAAATTTGTATTCAAATCAATATATTTAGTTATAATTACTATCTAAAAAGTTAGCAACTGGTCTGGTCCAACATTTAAAAGTTTTTAGTATTAATGTTAAAGGTTAAAATTGAAATTATGTATGATGTTGAAAACACATTTATTTTTCCCTCCAAAAAGTAAGTAAACAATATAGTTGATGTCACCCAATTAGGAATCATAAAAAGTTATAAAATGGTTGGCCCAATTAGGAACTTTTTATGGTTCCTAATTGGGCCATTACATAGTAATATTACACTGCTATTTTTTTAGATATTAATATTTGTTGATTTCATTTTAGTATTACATACCAGTAATAGGTAGTAATATTTAAGTCAAGCCCATTATTTTAGTACATTTATAATAAAATTCAATTAAAAAATATAAATTATAATTCATTCATGCACATAAATTAATTAATATAATAATAGGTTTATTTTACTTACCCTAAAGAATAATCAGATTTAAACAATTGGTCAGGATATGTTAAAATATGACATGCATGTAATGAGTTGCAACAATGAGGTTCATTTTGATGCTTAACCATATCCTTGTAATTTTGATTAGATTTGTTGTGGATTGTTTTTGGAAATGTTGATTTATAGTATATATATACAAGCCTTTTCCATTCATTTTTTTCTGACTTATTTAAACCTTGGCAGGTATTACAATTTTGTGAGCAAGGGAAATCAAAACATTGAAGAGAATAGAATGAGTATATGCATAATATTTGATAGAAAAGAATGATAAAGAAAGATTTTTGACATAAAATCAACATCAGTAATGATTCCTGAAAGTAAATTTGCGGTTTTGTAATTGTCGACGCTATATCAGTAGCGAGTTGTAGAAAATGCAAAACATCGCGACTTGTAGCGGTTAAATTTAGGATCAAATTATGGCCAGTTAACATTAAATTTACTCATGCTGATGCATAAAACTAATATATCACAAAATTATTACAAGAAAATTGAGCTGGTTATAAATTTTGGATAATTGTAATATCCAGATCAATTAGAGAAAATATAGATTTTAATACACCAACACAAAACACGCGATCTATTAGCCGCGACCATAGTCGCGACCCATGCCAAACGGCGATCAAAACATAAATATAAAAGTTCGGTCATTATATTTATAAAAACTAGTTGATATATCAAACAAGATTTATAAGACGAATCCACATACTCGCATCACAAATTCATTTAAGGTCCATCTACACGATGCAACTTGATGCAATTTTGTGTTGCAACGAGTTGTATGCCCGTTTAGATAATATAAATAATAAAATTTAGTAAGGACATAAAAAGGTACAAATGCCCAAGGGTGAGTTTACATTTGGTTTTAGTTTTAAGCTAAAGTTTTAAAACCAAGCCGAAAATAAATTCTATGGTTTTAGCTATAGATTAGCTATAGGTAACCATTCAGCGCGATTTCAAGATTAATAATTTTGCGTTAATTTAAAACTAATCTGGTTTACTCCTTACGAACTGGTTGGCCCTATTAGATGCAACGTCCAAACTTGTTTTTATTTATGGACACATAAAAATTTAGTTTTACGGGTACCTATACTATAATAAAAAAACTTCGCTTTATTTGGCTTCAATTTTTTTAAGTCACCCTATAAATGGGAATCAAAGCTTAAACATAGAAATTAACGTTTATTAGTTTACAAGAACGTCACTCTGAATGATCAAGGTACATAAAATATGAAAGTTCAAATATCTATCTACAAGCACAATATTACATGAGACGGTAACCTCTGGATGCCTTACTTACGTTATCCTTCTTAGTTTTTCTAATAAATGAAAAAAACTATTTATTATTATTATATTTTTACTACTCAAAGCAAAATAAACTATAATAAACAAAAAATACAGATTTGGATTTATGCCGACATATTTAATATAAATTTATTAAAACTTAACTTTATTTATATATATATTTATATATGCACAGCCACATACTACCTACATGTTCATCGTATATGGCATCACAAATGTAATGTTTTTATAGAAGCGAAAAACATCTCTACTGAATCATCTTTTTGGCCGAATCATAAACATAGCGTCTAAAATTAATTATCACATCTATTTTCATCAGTATTGAATCATTTTGTTTAGATTGTTCCTTTGATTTTTTCTTTGTATTTCCAGAAAACCGTTCGACAATATCATCAGGTAACTCATCTAAAATATTAATAAAACCATAGAGAAAAAAACTTCGTTTTTGACTTACGAATTCCTAACAACAGATACATTTAACACCTATATTTATGATTAATTTAAGAGCGATATAGATAATAAATTATCACATATGAGTGAATATAACTACCATTTAGATAAACTTTGCATTTTCCGCTTTGACCAAAGGATCCTTCAATTCGACCAGTCTGGCCACCGGGAGATATCACAATTTGCAGATTTCGGAATAATTCTAAATTCGTTTCTTTTTTGAACAGATTTTTTACAATAAGAGTCCGCGGATCTGTCACACGTTCGATCTGTCCTATCCGTCGCTTTTCTTTGAATATCTAAATTACATTACAACAGAATTTAGAGTGAAATAATACTTCAGACACGCAAATTTGAAGCCTGAAGAAGAAATATCAGCATTCATTTGGATTTCAGAGTATCTCAAGCATTTTGATAATAATAAATAAAAATTTACTTATAATGATTTATATAGAAAGAAGGTTTCAATAATTTTACACTCACATTAAGAGTTGGAAGGAAAGTAGTCTTATAGTCGGCTTGTTCTACAGGGACTAACAATTTCCCATGAAATGCCAGTCGACAAGTGTTGCTATGGATATCAGAATCAAGACGCGAGCCAATAACAAGACAACCAGGCACACACGTAATAGGGTGATCCAGTTCTAAAAGCATAAAATACCGACCAAGGTCTGGTTTATTGCTTTCCTCATCTCCACCATCATCGTTTCCAGCTAAAAGTAATTCATAATAAGTATTGGTGAAAGTATTCAGCTTAAAAAACTATATTACGAAATGTTGTTTCGAAAAACAATTTATTTATATCACCTCCTTGGCCCAACTGATCACAGTAAAAATAATCTCGATCCTTGCTGAAACCTTGTTCAGTTGTGACTCTTGATGTTTCAGCGAATATGGTTATTCTGGCCAAAACGGTTTCATGACCCATTGTGATGTGAAACTTAGCTTTGCTCGATATAGACGATTTGAAATAGGAAATCAAGTTAACCGATATGACAGCAGCGAAAATGGTCGGTAGAGTGCCTGGAGTAGCCACAAGACCTCGCTCAAGAGAAGACGGATCAAATTGAGTAACACAAAGACCAACTCGATCATTCTGAAATATGATTTTAATTCTTAAGTACTGATCTATTTTCATTTTAAATTATTAAGTTTACTATTTCCTATTGTCTGATATAAAAATGTACTATGAATTTTTGAGGTCACTTCATACTGTAATTATTTTCATTAATCAAAGCACACTATCAAATTTTAGGCTCCAAACCAACCTCTATACAACGTCCACAAACTGAGATTTCACTTTGTGTAATCATATATAGGGTCAATATTTTTTCGATTATTTGCTGGTCTGGTTTCTCTTACCTCTTTTATGTTAAGTTATATGTGTATCCCCCTTTTCAAGAGGAATAAGTTATTTTGTTTCTAAAATTATTATCCTTATCTCTATTATAAGATGATGATACATTACTTGTCTGGCTACATCGACAGGTTTGCGGAACATTTGCATGGACTTGATCTTCCTTTCAATCTTCAGACTAGGAATTTCGATATTCTATAAAAAATAGTCAAATTAATCAAAAAAATATTTAACTTCACTTATCTTTTAAACTACACAAAATAGTTAGCTATCAATGAAGTTACTAAATTAATAAAAAAATATTAGAAAATTAGCTTACATATTAACAGGTTCTAAGGCACAAACATAATAGTAGTATACATTAATTTTAAATTTTATACCTTAATCTATTTTATATACATTACAATTTTGTTTAAGAATTGACTTCAGATAAATAGACAATTTAACTTACATCTCCAACTTTGACTGAACCTGATAACACTGTACCAGTCATAACTGTACCCTGCCCTCGAATAGCAAAACAATGATCAACAGAGAATATAAAACTGGCATTATGTTGCAACTGGTGGGCTTGTCTTCTGGCATATCTTTCTTTATAATTGGGAGTTGTGTTGATCAATACTTTAATTAATTCAGGAATGCCAACAGGAGGTAAACTAGATTCACCAGACTGTACAATAATAACAGTTTAAAAAGGCATAAATAAATGGTAAATATTAATTAATAAATATTAATCCATAAATAAATTCCTTAAAATATTCATATATCATTTCGTATATTATATCAAACTGCATGGGAGTAATATTTTTCTAATTCTATAATCATAGGTAAGTATTATAGAATATGAAACAAAGACTCACACTAATTGAATTGGGATTAGCAGCAACTACAACAATAGGACAATTCTTAAATGGGCCATTTTCTAGAGTCCTCCATAAACGTTTTTTCATCTAAAATAACATAAATTACTAATTGAAAGAATATCAATTAAGTTATGTTGTTATAGACAATATACTAGAACTATTTCAAGCAAGTAAAGCATATAAATACAAATAAAAAGACTAATTTTGCTAAATATATCTCAGAATATATAGGTACAGTAAATAATACTTTGTTCTTTTATAAATGATAAAAATGATTGTTACTAGGCAGTAGAATAAGAAAATGTTTGCCCTACATTTTTCTTTATATAATGAACTTACTAATAATTATATATGCAAATAGATTGCATATGTTAGATCAACTATTATAATAGGTAATAAAAATGAATAACCTTTTCTATAGTTTGTTCTCTTTTATTTTCAGGAATGAGATCAACCTTGTTGAGGACAATCATTAGTCTTTCACATGTGATCTCTCCAATGATCAAACATTCAGCAGTTTGTGTTTGGATTCCCTTAACTATGTCAATAACTAACAGCATTAAATCAATTATTTGTGCACCTAAAAATATAGAATAAGAACTTTTAAATGTATGTATAATAATGTATAAAATCAAATCAAGTTTGTATTTCAATAAATATACATAGGTATAACAATAAATAATGATAATGTAATGCAATTGATATTTTTCTCAAATTTTAACTTGATATATTCATTTTTGAATAAGTAAAACAATAAGTAAATTAGCATTTTCAAACTTTGATACAATGTTTTGTTGAAAAGAGTGGAAATAGCTATTTATAAACTACAATTCTGCTAATTCTGCTACCTTATACAAGTAAGTTTTATTGATTAATATTGCATAATTAATCAAAATGAACTGATTATTACATTGATTAATAGATATTGCTCAATAAAATTTACTCATATATTGCAAATAGACTTTACACACAGAGTAGAGTTATGTTATAAAAGTTGAAAACTTACCCCCAATTATTGTTTTTATGAGAGAAGCATGACCAGGGCAATCAACAAGAGTAAATTGAGCTGAACTATATTCTTTTTTTTCATTTTGGAAATGTTCAGGAACATGATCAATCAAAAATGAAGAAAATCCCAAATCTAAGGTAATCCCTCTTTCTTTACTTTGAGGATTTTTATCAAAAGCGGCTGTACTTGCAGTAGTACTAAGAGCTTTGGCAAGGCTAGTTTTCCCACTATCAACATGCCCTAAAACTCCCACATTAATATTTACAGTTGACATTTCACTCTAATAAAAAATATTTGTCTACACGATTTCAACCATGGATTTCAACAACTAAATATTTTCTACGATCTATAAAATCCACATTTTATAATAATTAGACGCCGAATATCAATTAAATTACAGATACAAACAAAAAACTGTTCATCAAATTTTTAAAAATGGTCTATAAGAAAATAGAGAAATAGATTATAACAGCTAAGGGTAATCCTGAGAGTACTATCATGCATGTGCATCGAATTATAGCAGATTTCTAAGATCGAACACATACAGACTTCTGAATCATTAGAAATGATGGTCTTAAATTGAAATACGAAAATGACGAAAATTTAAACGAAAATGAAGTGATAGTCACTGGTAATTAAAATTTTTCTGTCACATAATTATTCATAAATGTTCACATAATTCTATTATATTTAGTGCTGTTTATACATTGTCCAATCTTGATATTATACCCGTTACATGAAAGTTGCAGTACCTACTTAGTTTTATAATTTTATATAGATGGCATAAAATTTGTTGTTCCACAAGTCAAACACAAATGTTCTTGTAAATGAAACAATTATACCTATAGTATCACAAATTAAACGGTAATAATTAAAAGGTATAATCATAGAGTAATAATGGTATAATTTCCTATGCATTGAACCTTTTAGTATTGACCAGATCAATTTTTTTAATTATGAAATGTCTATATAAGTTATTCGCGAAGTATACCATTTTTTGTTGCGGATGATCAAGATCTCAAAAGTCTATATAAAGATATTTCATTTTTATCGTTGTGGGATGGTTGTGGGCAGCTGCTCTGACAATACCTCAGCCATAGAAATCGACTAATATTCGGAAAAACAAAAATAGTTTATTTCTATGACCTCAACAAGTAAATCCTTATATGTATCCTCAAAGAAGGAGTGACGATCAAAGTATATAGAAACATATGTTAAACAGATCGTTATAAACAATACTCATATATAATAATAATGAGTGTTTATATATAAGCATAGAAATAAACTATTTTGTTTTTCCGCGAGAATATTAGTCGATTTCTATGTATATAAGTTATTCATATAAGTTATATATTTATATACTCAAAATTATCTATCTATGCGTAAACCATAGAGATCGGATACTTTTGTTTTTTCGCTTTGTTTGCAGAGGCAAGAGACAGTATCCAACCTCTTATAAAAATACCAAAATTCAATTATTTATTCTAATATCTTTGAATAATTGTTTTCAAGTTAAAATATGCTTTTATTACTTATGTGATAAATTTATTTTAATTCAACTACACATTTAAATAAAGTTATCTGTGCCAATTTAATATTTTAAGCTGTATTTAATGACGTCATTATATACCTATATAGCTTTTTAGAATGAATAAAAAGAAAGAATACAAATTCATAAAATTGATTATTTTTTTAATCAAAGCATTGATTGTTATTATTCATAGTAAACAATTTTCGCAAAATTCCATTCAAGTGTTAATAAAAGACAAAGACGTGATGGTTATAGTTGTTGTTGGAACATCTGGCGTGCTTGTTAATATCTTGCACATAATAATGCTTTTCTGTGATGCGATACTCCAAGCCAATGCCTCTTTGAATTGCATAATAGGCTCCTCCGTGCCATCTCCTCATGTGGTCAGACACTCGCTTTACAATCCGTTTGGCGGGATCACCTTTACCCATCAGATTACAATTATTAACATCGCCACCGGTCTTGCTAATGGCATTTTTAGCTTCGTTCTCGTCAAATTTGGATTCAGTCAGGTCAGACGTATCAACCGTGACGCATTTGTTGTGTTTATGCCACAACATCCAAACTTGGTTTTTAGAATGAGAGATGGTATGTGGACCAAAGCCCCAAGCATCGTTGTAAACCCAGACTGCCCAGGCTCTCTGAGGAAGATTTTGGGACAATACTTTAAACATAGCACTGGCGACTTCTGCATTGGATTTGTGAGCATTTTGATTGTAGGTCTGTTCAACTAGAGGAGAAGCAATTTCTCTCCATTCATCGTTGCATTTCTTGACAACCTTCTTACAACGATCGCCCAATTTTTTCAGATTCTCTTCCCACTTAGTGCCTTCAGAGTCAGCTCGATATGTCATATTCTTTAAACCAAAGTAAGCCCCCTCCACTGATATAGCATCGCCCAAAAGTTTACCATTGATAACGCAGAAGTTGTAGACTTTATGTATGTTACATTTTAATTTCTTGGAAGTGACATCTAGAAGATCATAGCCATAGAATTGCGACTCCTCTCCCATCAGAGCATTATAGAGAGTGTGCGCACTGTCTTCATATGTCTTTGCAAAGGTTTCCAAGAAGAAGTCGGCGTTCATTTTGCGTTTCTTTTCATCGGGTGAATCCAGAATGAATTTAAGATTTCGTTTAAGTGAAGCAATTTTTCGACTGTAGGGTCCGAATGACACTTTCGCGCCTTGATATTCGACTTCAAATTCGACATCATCCAGCCGACCAGTGACAGCATCAAGCTTTGTGTTTACAATCTCAAATTGTTCTTTCATATATCTGAATAATTCACAACAAACACGTTTTAATGAGCATTATGTGTTATGCATATATATATACTCATTAATCAATACAAGTGAAATAAACCAGTGAAGTTGATAACTGTATGGTGAAAACTCATCTCCCTAAAATGTTTATCCTTTTGAAAGAAGTCACATCAATTTTATAGACTATTATAGTAATATATTGCCAGCACGCATTCAGTAAAATAGCAGAATGAAAGTTAAAGTTGTCTATTATAGATTCAAAAAATAAGACGCATTAAAAATTATGTTGATCGTTCAAGATATTTCTGAAATATTCGTTTGCTAATTGGTCAATAAAAGCGCTAAATTCAAAATTCAAT
>JAYMFX010175763.1:0-11455 GCA_036784945.1 Monocelis spectator | reverse complement strand
AATTAGGCGGGCATACGGTCTGAGAAATGAAGAAACTTTTCTTTATTCTTTTGATTAAATTCTTAATGAAAGTTGGGGCCAGTTTTCTACTGCTAAAACAGCCAGTAAACCAATGTGTTGTTCAACAGAGATTTGTTGAGATCGAGCAGGAGGTCACGGGATACAACTAAACCAGCACCATATTTGAATGGGGATACAACTAAACCAGCGCCATATTTGAATGGGGATACAACTAAACCAGCACCATATTTTAATTGAGACGATGGAGAGCCGAACGTACTACCTATAGCGAGTCAATCGTGATGATGATTAAAGATGGAGGAAAATGGATCAACGTGACTCCTGTTGAACACTCTGTCCAGTTTTATTTCCTCTGTGAATGTCCGGGAAATTAAGAAACAGAATTTAAACTTTGTTCAGATGTTCAAATGTTTATTTATTATCAACTCATATTTTATGAAGCAAACTTTGAGCAATACCATATTTCAATCATTTTTGATTAAATCCGTATTATAGCAAATTCTCTATCATTGAGAGAGTAAGATATGAAGATATCTGATAGCGGATAATTCGAATTTGACAGTCTCTCTCATTCCACTCACAGATCATTGTAATGACACAGTTTTATTTGATTGTTTTCCTCGTGTGTAAAACATTGTTTAATTGAGATTATTCTAAAAACTAAAATGTGTTTCAATAAATTCATATAAACACGAAACCAGTTTTCAATTTATCTTTAAATGAAATACTATGATCGTCATTACTGTTTTACTGTTTTGTAGCATTTAGTATGAAGATTATGGTAATGTGATTATGTAGTTACTTATGCGAATAATTATCTTGAATGAGCGGTTTCTAAATTAGCACATAAATTTTAGAATGAAACATGGAAGGTTGTTAAACACTCGGGTGTTTCTATGGGGTTGTTATCATCATAGAATTAAAAACGGTTTGACATAGCTTTTCTCTTCAAGATTATGAAGATTCAGTGCGTCTCCGTATAGTGTTTAAGCCTGGTGGAAGAAGAGTCTTTGTACACATATTCGATTTTGACTCATAGATTAGACTGTTTTTCTCATGTGAGACATGGTTTAATTGTAATCATTGAGGATTGATTGACCGCTAGGTGTTCAATCCGTCTCATGATCTTCGTGCATTCTTCATCATTTCATTTCTTTGCTCGAAAATGGATAGATTGAAAAAAATAGGAAATAAAAATTGAAAATTGAAATGTGAGAAAGAAAGACCAAAGCCGTTTTAGTCATTTTGTTCATTGCTCAATTAGATAGGCCTATCTAATTTGAAAGAGGTTTCTATCTATCTCATTCTAAAGTATTTCACTCAGTAAATGCTGCAAAATAATTTAGAAAATGTAAAATTCCTTATTTCAGTATCACTACTAATAGTAGTGATATGATTTACATATTATAAATAATAAACATTTATTTGAGCATTAAAATATGGTATATAAGAACATTCATTCATTATTTTATTACTTAATTAATACTCGAGGATAAAAACAAGATACAAGTAGCTTAACTAGCTTTATCCTATACAATACATTACAAATAGATTTAAAAATTAGAAGGAAAAAACAAGCTTGTAGGTAGATATTAGATTATGATTAAACATATACATATTATTTATTAAATCATGTCATTAAGATTTGGAGGCATAATATAGTTCTTTATGATAATAAATATAATTTATGGTAAAATCCACAGTAAATTTAAGAGTTGAAAGGTATGTACGCTAGAATAGTGGTAACGGATCCATTAAACATTCCTTGCTATACAGTCTATTTATATCTGAGCAGTGACTGAAAGAGAGCGTCTTATTGGTTTAGAGATAGGGAATCCCTCATAGAGAGATTCTCATATGCTGAGAGCCAATAGATCTTAATATATCAAAATGATGTCAGGGTGATCCTTATCTTCAGAATTAATAGGAATCAAGTATGGATTTGGTTAATGCTCGACAAATTTTTTAATGTTTTGATCTAATATTTTGATATTATAGAAAATATGCAATCAATGTAATATGTTTCAATCTGTAATTTGAGCAATCTAAAACTGGGAAGCAACAAAATAGCCATCCAAAATAATCTCCTATGAGGAGTCAATTATCTCAATGAATATCTAAAATGGAAAGACCATTTTATCTGATGTCCATAAGAAATTATAAAAACGGAAACTTTGTTTTCCTGATATCGCAGACTACTAGCTGTGACGAACAAAAAATTAGCAAAACAATCACCATCACGGTACAACCACAGAGCCTGTTTTCCAATTTCCGAAAAACCTTCTTTTTCGACTTACGGAATGTGAATAATTCTATAGATAGCCCGGACACATGTTGGAACAAAGCCTTAATTTCAGAGTAGCTGATGTTCAAATCTTAATTGTATTGAACTTCGCATAAACGGATAGTGTCTTTTTAGTCAATTGGCCAATTTGAAGCTAGTCTTACGACTTAAAATTATCAGAACATCAGAAACTTAGTTCAAATGTTGTTCTAATCGATAATATAAAGATAAGTTGATAAGTAAAAAATATATTAATAGATAAATGACAGTGATGATACAAAAATTACCTTTTACATTTCAAATCACTTTAATATGAAAACAAATACCTATCAATAGGTGAAAAAAGTCCAATGAAAATAGTAGAGATATATATTAATTTCTCTGAACATAACTGCTAATAAGTAAATGCATTGGCTGGTCTAGAGCTTATTGGACTATTAAAAGCGACTTAATGTTTCGGTCTAAAAACAGGGCATGAAAATAGAAAAGATCTCTAAAATAAATCAATACTTGGAATTTCCAATTTTACTAAAATAGTATGATGTCATAATTGAATTGACTTTTAGAATTTAGGAATCAATTCTAAAAAGTTCGGAGAAAGTTTTATATAGTTTTAGAAAAAGCAATTCTTAAGAATGTCCTCATACTGAATTGAAACCATGACCTTAGTAAATTGTAGTGAGTTTAAACTACAATGAGTTTATTTATTCTAGTAGAATTAATAAGTACAAATATCATTTATTTTGAAAGCAGATATGAAGTTACAGCTCCTCAGGTTCATCGCTTTTTATTTGCACAGAGGGTAGTGGATCTATCGCCAATTCTAAGCGACTTTTAATTGATTTCTTTCGTTTCGTTTTCGTTTTATGCGGTTTTGAGCCTTGCTTTCCAGGCTTAGTCCATAATTTACCGCTTGAACAGGAGGATTCAGATTCGGCCAAATTGCGCGCTGACCAGCCTGGCTTCTGATAACCGAGAATAGACTGCAAATTATCTGAAGTACTTTTAAAAAGCAAAATAGCAATTGCTGGCACATTTCGAACAACCCTCAATCTTTCCAGACTACTCATTTTTGGTTCATAATATTCTTCAACTCGAGTGTAGTAAACTTTTGTTATCTGAAAAATAAAAATAAAAGTTGTTCTATAATAGTAATATACCTACTTCGAACAGTGCTTTGCTTAATTTTGAGTTTGTTATTTTTTGTAGATTGTATACAGATGTATACAAAGTATTACCTATTTTTCTTTAGCTGTTTGACTGGTAAATAAATAAAGAGGCACATGGTATCCCTATACTGGGATTGTAGTAAAAATCGATTGTTTTGAATACCTATTTGCTCAATATATTGTATCAGATTGGATGATTGAAAAAGTTGCTTACTTGATGAAGTGGACAGCCAACTTTACTCTTATAGATTTCTGCACAAGAAATTGTCTTTGGCACTGCTTTTCCAATTCCAACCCAAAGTACCTGTCCTGTAGAATTTTGGTCAGAAAAAGATTTTAAAGCAAATTCCAATAAGTTTTTCACCTTGCTACCATATTTCACATTCATCTGTATTGTATTTGGTAATAAGCCAGGAATTTTAGGTAATGTGTCAACATTGATGACTTCTCCTTTTTCATAATGCTCCATAACATATAATCTGTTTGTAAATTATAAAATAGTGATTAGATAAGTAAAATGTTTGTATGGTGGGCAATGCTTTATTCAGCAGATTTAAATTAATGCTATGAGTTAATTTTGTCAGGCACGATAGAAACCTGAAATTAATCAAATTTGAGGTCTTAGTAAAATCATTTTACTGGATCAATTGTTTAATTACATTGTATTAAAAATATTTATAGATATAATGAATGATCTGTTATTCAGATCTCAGAGCATTAACAGGGCAACCTTTGTATACAAAACTACCCAAGCATTTAATAAAATTTCATACATAAATGAGTAGCCTAGTAACACCAAGTACAAGACAATTTTTTAACTGATTGTAGCTAAGGTCTAGGTTAATGGATTACTTTTAGTTTATGTTTACCAAATAATTTTTCTGGTTGATGTTGATAGTTTGTATACAATATTTATGACAAAAATTATTACGATAAAGTTATACAGTGAATGACTTTTAGTTTGTAACATAAAAAAGATCTGAAACATTTGGTTTATTTTTTTTATAAATGACACAGTATTATATAACCAAGATTAAATGAATAATTCAGTTCTGTTACATCTAATATAATAACCTGTCTGGGCACTTTTATTGGCAGTCACAGCCTCAATCCTTTTAGGCATCAATGATACCAAAACCAAAGTACAATACATTTCCATTCCCCAATATATTTTACTAATTTCAAATTTGGAGAAAGTTTCAGATCAAATCATTAAGAAATGTGCCCAACATTGACCATAGACTCCAGTTTTCAATTAGATTTAAGTTCAGATATGCAACAGGCTAAAATTATCCATTATCCAAAATTAGCAAAATGGGTTATAGCTGCTTTGCACATGTGGCAAAATTCTTCTGAATAATACCATTAATACTAATTACTATCAAATACAATACTTGTTTGGTAATGGGAAGAAATTACTCTATTGGGCCATTTAATGAACAACACAATGATTTACAATTTCTTATTTTCTCTAAATCTCCAAATTGCAATGCAATATCTATCTATTGTGGTCAAGCTTATTTGTTTTTGAAACTATTCTAAAAAAAGTTACACACAAAATAATTTGGTGTTAGCATAACTATTTTACTTAACTGACTTACTTGTCAATATGGTTAGACTTCAAGTTATGAGATCAACCAATCAGATTTTCCATCATGTTATGCAATTATGCATCATATAGTTTGGTTTGATGTTTTGCAGTTTTGATATTATCCTAAGTAAGTTAACAATTTTACTTAAAAATATGATTTTTAAAAGACGGATAATTTATAAATAAAAAACAGGTAAAATGGTGCTAGTGGAGTGAAAAAATGAAATGCATGAAATGCATGAAACGCATGAAAAAATAAATGCATAAAATGAAATCTACATGATTCAAAATATATTTATATATAATATCTAATTTCTATGTATAACAGAATGGAAATAAACCTATACGTGCATGAACTCCACTAGCACCGGTAAAATAATTAAAATGACTTTTGCAAGCATAAATATTTTAGACAAACTTTTGTAGGCGAATGTCAAAATTCAGTCATAATTTATCACTTTCCCGCCACATGAAACATGCTTACAAACAAATATTTTAAATTATATTATTAGTTAGCTTATTGTATAAATTGTTGTAAAAATATTTAAATATACCAATTATTTACTAAGTAATAGGTTTGTTAAAAATTAAGCCATTGCGATATCTTAAATCTATAAAATTCTGTATTATTTTACAATTTTAATAAAACTGTCACCATAGCTTTAACCTCATCAGCATAATAAACAATACTATTTTGAATATTACGCGCTTACAAATAAGTATAAATTTTACAAACATTTAATTTTATCAACATTCTGAGTTCAAACCTTTATTTACAATCGTAATACCATTTGAGTTTCAAGTTTTCAAATAATAATATACAATTATTAATGTAATCTCTTGTATCTCCCAATTTTTCATAAAATAAGTCTATAAATGTATCTTGATTTAATGATTGATGATGAAAATTATTATAAATGTTATTATTATGTTTTCAACAGATTCGAAATATTTTTCATGAGAATTTTTTGAAATAACAAGTCTTAACAAATAATTAATAGGGTTATAGCCACTTATGTAGTGAGTAGTTTGGACACATTATATTTGTAAAACTTTTGTCTGTTTAAATAAACAGATGGATAGTCTTGCAGCCAACCCAATTATGAAATAACAATGAGGAAAATAAAGTCAGATTTTCATAATATAAGTCTTACACATTTTAATAGTCCCTTAAAGACAAATTATATATGTATGATAGGGACCCAATTTTGAATCAGCAATTGAAAAATTAAGGTCAATTTTTTTAATATACATAAATCTCACATTAATTTATTTTAGCAATGAAAATTGATTATTTGTAAAGGAAATATAGTATGCAAATTATGCATCATTAAATTTTGAAATTTTATGGTGGGGATTTTTCAATTGGGAAGCTTTTTAAGGTGGAGCAGTTGGCATTGAGTTATAAATAAGTTGATTTGAATTAAATTTACAAAACTATATACAGTCAAACCCCAGTTTTATGCCCCCCTTTTATCCGCCAACCCTCTTTTATTGCCACAATTTATAAGTACAAATTTCCTGGTATGCATTTTACTGTATTCTACCACCAACCCCGCCATCCGCCAATTAGAATAGAGAACAAAATTGCAATTATTGTGTTATGAAACCCCATATATCCGCCTATGTCTAACTGCGTCTATTAGTGTAGGTATGTAATATCCCGGTACAGTATGTAGTAACCATAGATATTGGATTTTTTGTTTGTTTGCTTTACAGAGACACAAATAAAAGATCCAATCTCTATGATAGTAACAACCTATGTGTCAACTAATCGATACAGTTTTATCGAGGTTAATTATGTCTGTCTTTGTCTACTGATTATATATCTACCCATAGAGATCTTATAGGGGTTGAGTGTGGCAATCTGGAGAATCGCTGCATCATGAAAACAATCACTATTATTTTGTGTACATACCTACCTATGCATATTACAAACGCATCAGTTACAATATAAATTACTATGTCATGTTGTTCCAAACATATTTTTTATGCACAAACTTAGGAACCCCCGATTATCTGCCAATCCCACTTATCCACCAATTTTCTGTGGAACAAAGGCTGGCATAAAACCGGGGTTTGACTGTACTATTACTCTGATTGTGGTATTTGCAGTCTATCTGATTTAGAGTTTTTCAATAAGTTTTATAATTGGACTTATATTTTATAGACTTATTATTAATTTATTGGTTAAGGATTGTTATATAAGTATTCAATATATTTTTGGAAAAAATTGTTCGTGAATTTACTTCAAATGTTTGATATTGATTTATTTGAATATTAATTCTTATTATTTATAATTTTCTGATGTAATTGTTTTAGAACACTTCATTTTGAAAATACTTTAGATAAATAGATTTTAAAATATCATATTGCTTCATACCTATCTTTAATTTAATACTTTCTTTTAGAATAAATGACATTAGAAAATGCCTGATTTTGAATTTGCTGTTGAAAAGCCTAAAAGTACAAAACGACCTTCAGCAAAGAGTAAACAATTTATTTTTAATTATTTTGGAGAAATATAAATTGACTTGAACCAAGGGTGAATGAATATTCATTCACTTCAACTTTTTTGTTTCTTTTCAATGAATATTCATTCACTGAAAAGAAACAAAAAAGTTTCTAAGATAAATTTAAATAGTGTAATATATTTACAAATAATTACTGAAATTATTTATAGAACATAATGAGTGCTGACAAAATCATACTTTTTAATTGCCATATTATTATCATTAATTTAATCATAGAAAATAATTATATTTACATTAGACGTGTTAGTTTACGTACAGATTATAGAATGATGTGGCATCCAGTTCTCTGATTATTTCACATTGAAGACAGGCTAGGTTGGTGCATATAGCTAGTATTGATTTGTAGTGGTTATTAAATTTAGAGAGGGCGAAGAAATTGGGGGGAGAACTTATTTTTAATATTGAGGACTGGTAATCCTTTTTTCAAACCTAATTATATCATGTTTTTTGGCCTTATTTGATAGTAATTCTAATTACCAAAAGCAAATGCTAAATCACTCATTCTAACACAATAATGTTCTGTGATAAGAACTAAAAGTATGATAAATTGTTTTATAAAATCTTACAGATTTTTCGATTTATTTCATTAATTATTATTCATTTAATTCTCTTCAGATCTGCCATTGTTACTAGAGTCGCCTCAAAAGAAAGCTGGAGAGGTTGAACCCGACATTCTTTGTTCTCTCAATTGCATGCCTTTGGTTAAATTGTTGGGCATCAAACATTGCTGGTTTGTAGCTGATGTTTGCGGCCTAGTCTGTGCTATTTTTACCTGGTTATTAATTCTGTATGCTGAATTTGCAGCCTCTACCGTAGCACTACCCATGCTTACCGGTTATTCGTATTATATCAATAGCTTTCTTTTTCATTCGTTTGCTCTCCTGGCTACGGTATCACATGTGAAATCCATGTTTTCAAACCCGGTAAGTTTTACTGATGCTTAGAAGATTTAACCATTCTCCTAATCTCATTTCGGTTAAATAACAAATAATTTTTTTGTTTGCTTTAATTATGTCTCTAAGTAATTATAATTATCCGTTTAAAACTTTATCCATATTCTATTAATTAGTTTCATTTCATTAAAAAGTATTAACACTTTATTTATACTTAATCTGTACTTATGATCAAATTTTAGTTAGGTAAATATCAAATGAACGAAATATTTATTAGCAAATTTCGTTTGAGCTCGCCAAACTGTTGATGATTTCAAGTTGTAATAAATTATGTATATTTTAATTGTGCATTTTTTATTTTATGTTATGAGATTTTCGTATTTTGTTGCCTTAGAATATCAAATAAAGTCTAAATTAATAAAACGAATATGCCTGTGCTCGAGTAAATACGGAGAGTCCATTAAAAATAATTTTAGATGCTCTTCTTCTTTATGCTCTTTCTAATGAAGGAAAAATCATTTTGATAGATTACAAGTATACTATATAATCTTCAATATTTAAAACTGATAAAAAGTACATAAAAATTAGTAGAAATATTGAAGTAGCTTTTAAAATAGTATTAAAATAACAGAAGAACAGAACAGAAGTTTAAACTGACTATTTCGAGTTCAAACATTCTAAAACCGTGTAGGCAAATTTTTAAAGCAGTCTGGTCACCATTTTCATGACATTTTAAATCATTAAATCGTCAAAGCTACTTAATGTTGATATCTCTCAACTTGATTGATTAACAATTAAACATTTCTCCATGCATTTATGTAAAGCAATGATTATGATAATCTCAGGGCGCTATTCCGCTTGGGAACGCTACAAAAGAAAATGTTTTAAAAATGGGATTTCGTGAAGGTCAAATTGTTTACAAGTGCCCCAAATGCTCCTGTATCAAACCAGATAGAGCTCACCATTGCAGGTAAGCTCCTGCAATAACATTCTCTTTCTCTCTAATGAGAGTCTGAAATGTTCAATTCACAAAATAATATCTCCATTCTATTGCATTGCTATTTAATATTATAAAGTTGACTAAATGATGTTTAAATGTCTAATTATTTTGTTGCATCAGTATTTGTCGAAGATGTATTCAGAAAATGGATCATCATTGTCCTTGGGTTAACAATTGTGTTGGAGAGAAAAATCAGAAATTTTTCATTCTATTTACAGTGAGAGATCAATTGTTTATTGATTATTGATAATTGATAAATGAAACTATCCTTGAATAATCTTTTTGGCTTTACAGTTGATTAATCTCTTTCGATAAATTTTTAGTCGTCCATGATCTTTATTTTAGTTGTATATTTGTCTGATGTCGCTACACTCACTGTATCTAGCCATCAGCTATTTTGTTTCATGCATCGGATCTGATTGGAAAAGTAAGTTCATCATCATCGTCTTGTATGTAGTCATAAAATAGATAATTAGTATAATAGTAAAAGCAATCGAATCATCATAATATTAAGAAATGATTTATTTTCTGTTTCAGCTTGCGAATCGACAGCGTATTTTAGCAATTCTACGTCCTCCCTATTTTTGATATTCCTGATATTTGAGGGTGTCTTCTTTGGTCTGTTCACTGCGGTGATGTGTGGGGATCAGCTACGGGCTGTGGTCATAGATGAGACAGTAAGTCGGAGATTAACATAGAGAAGAGTAATTTTGTCCCTTTTTGGTTCATATTAGAAGAATTTCATTCATTTATCGGCATCAAATACTTCATATAATATTTCTCTGATACCTAAATCACAGAAATAATCTCCTTCAACTTTTGTTTCAGGGCATTGAAAGTCTTAAAGGTGAACAATCAAGATGGCAGAGAAAATCAAAATGGCTTCTCCTGGAATTAGTATTTGGTCATCCATTTTCATGGCGCTGGTTTTCTCCCTTTTCCGCGCCATACGCGCCACGCAAAGAGGCACATCTTTATGTTGTGTGAAACATGACGTCATAGGAATGAATGATTGCTCTCACTTTTCATCTCCATACACCGCCGGGCATTCAGGTTTCATAGAATGCCATGCACCCGCTATTTTAATGTGTATCTATGCATATTGTACCTACATATGCTAATATTACTACCGGTTTTGTAGGAACTGACCACTACACCATTTGATAATGATATTCTACATAATTCAAATGTAACACCTTGAAGACTTTCTGAACGGTTGTTGATACCTACTAATTAATGCCTAGTTTTGTCCACCTTTTGTCGATCAGTGTTTGGATTATCATCAATGTGTGTAGTTATCAATTTCCAATATGATCTCTGATATTATCAATTGCTTTATCTTGAAACCGCTATTCTTAATTATACATACTTTGTGTTGTTTAAATTGTTTCAAATTCACTCTAGACAGGATCACATCATTCCAATACTATATGTAGAACTTCTGTAAAAATATGCGACCAATGGTGATGATAAGTTAATTTATTGATGTGATGTTATACTCTGAATAATCTGCCTTTATTTGCTGCTCCACTTTCATGGTCTATTCTATGCACGCTGTTCATTTGAAGTCTTAATCAAATTATTAATTATATTGATTTCTCTTCTCTGGTATTTTGTGATTATCTATTTTTATTTAATTATTATTGCTTTGTACTCAGATGGTCTAGTAAATGTTTATTCGCAAAATGCCTATTATTATTTTTAAATCTGATAATATATTCGAATAACTTGGATTTTTGAGACGATATTAATTACGATATTAGTTAGTGCAAAATAGGCATCTTTATTGCATTCTTCGAGATGAATAAGTCTCTGCACGAGAGTGTCATAGATATTTATCCATTGATAAGTCTCTGCATGAGAGTGTCATAGATATTTATCGATTGATAAGTCTCTGCATGAGAGTGTCATAGATATTTATCGAGATGAATAAGTCTCTGCATGAGAGTGTCATAGATATTTA
>JAYMFX010175652.1:0-11455 GCA_036784945.1 Monocelis spectator | reverse complement strand
AGAAGATTCCATCAATGACAGCAACTCCACAGAAAGAAGATTCCATCAATGACAGCAGCTCCACAGAAAGAAGATTCAATCAATGACAGCAACTGCACAGAAAGAAGATTCCATCAATGACAGCAACTGCACAGAAAGAAGATTCCATCTATGACAGCAACTGCACAGAAAGAAGATTCAATCAATGACAGCAACTCCATAGAAAGAAGATTCCATCAATGACAGCAACTCCATAGAAAGAAGATTCCATCAATGACAGCAACTCCACAGAAAGAAGATTCCATCAATGACAGCAACTCCACAGAAAGAAGATTCCATCAATGACAGCAGCTCCACAGAAAGAAGATTCCATCTATGACAGCAACTCCACAGAAAGAAGATTCAATCAATGACAGCAACTGCACAGAAAGAAGATTCAATCAATGACAGCAACTGCACAGAAAGAAGATTCCATCAATGACAGCAACTCCACAGAAAGAAGATTCCATCTATGACAGCAACTTCAGAGAACTCAGGAACACCAATCGTTAATTAATAATGGAATTGACTCACCTAACAGTTTGGTAGTCACTCGAATATAACGCCTCCACGAGTAATCGTCCATATAAACAGGGATATTGAATTCTTCGTCTCTCTGAAAATGTTCAAGATGAGAAAACTCAACTGGTCTATATTTTAAAGTCTACTGCAATAGATGTTGTCTTGCAGACAAGAAAAGTTGATGTCATTGTTCTAATTGTTACTGAATGATAGTATTATTTGTAAGCATAGGGTATATTATATATTCCTCACTTTTATTGGTTGAATGTCTTGAGGGAGTCCATACACAACATACCACAAAAATTGATGCAAGATTTTTTTCCGTTTAATTCGCGGTAATAATCCTAAACGATAACTATTCTTCTAGAATAGAGAAATGATGAAAAGGAAATTAAAACAGTACCCTTTCTTTATTAGAATAGACCTATTTTGGAAATAGATGAGTGGAAATTGTGGTTAATAGCATGTCTGACTCTCATTCGAGGGGTAGCCGGTTCGAGCCCCATCAAAGGCAACTAAGTATCGATATCTTTGTTAAGCTATGCTGAAATGGCTCAAATCCAATATAAATAAATAGAGTGATAATTTACCTGTTCATTCTTAGGGAGTTCAACTTTGGGACCGCCAGCCTTTTTCACTTTAGGAAGCAGCTGTTTAAATGACGAGCCTTTACCGGTTGGTATGTCATCCGGCATTATCATGGGCAGATCGTCGACAGATTCGGTCTTGTATGCCTGGTTCAGCTTTTGTATATTGTCAGAATAAGTGATATATTCTTTAATTTGAGGGTCATCCATAGTAAGAGAACTTAAACAAAACACTTTCAACTAAAATAACATTTACAAGCACACAAATTCTACTCAATAACTCATGATCGAGTGATGTAGGTACAGGAAAATTATCATATAGTCAAGTGATGAAAATGGAAATGATTAGAGAAAAATGAGAGTAATATCAAGAGGACATCATAATCTGGTACATCCAAGGCCACACTAAATGTGTGTACATGATGGCTTCAGGAGTGTTGTTCTTGTTGGTTGGAGGATGGATGGATGGCTTGGTGGCTTTTGGAGTGTTGTTCTTGTTGGTTGGAGAATGGATGGATGGAGTTATGACTTCAGGAGTATTGTTCTTGTTGGTTGGAGAATGGATGGATGGAGTTATGACTTCAGGAGTATTGTTCTTGTTGCTTGGAGGATGAATGGATGGAGTTATGACTTCAGGAGTATTGTTCTTGTTGCTTGGAGGATGGATGGATGGAGTTATGACTTCTGGAGTATTGTTCTTGTTGCTTGGAGGATGAATGGATGGATGGAGTGATGACTTCAGGAGTATTGTTCTTGTTGCTTGGAGGATGGAGTTATGACTTCAGGAGTATTGTTCTTGTTGCTTGGAGGATGGATGGATGGAGTGATGACTTCTGGAGTGTTGTTCTTGTTGCTTGGAGGATGGATGGATGGAGTTATGACTTCAGGAGTATTGTTCTTGTTGCTTGGAGGATGAATGGATGGAGTTATGACTTCAGGAGTATTGCTCTTGTTGCTTGGGGATTAAGCAAGTCTTTACCGTGCTAGATGCGAGCTCAATCTCGATATATTTGCCCAATCCCTGGGCCACGATTTCATCGATAATTCGTTTGAAAGATTTGCGATCCATTTTAGCGGTTAGACCAGCCTCCAATTCTTTTTGCATCAACTTTTTACTAGTTTCTAATAGGTCGGGAATCAAACGCAAACGTTCCAACTCATCCAGGACAAATTGACGGCGTTGATACCGTCGTGTTTCTAAATGAAGAAAGAAAGAAAACAAAGCCATCCAGCTGTATAATAGATTAAATAAGGAAAATGATTATTAAAGATTTACTGACAACCTTTCATATCATTGGAATTTCCTTTAGATTGTGTCGCTGATTTGAGGGAAATGGATTTGTTTAAAGGGCCATTGGTACTGTTGTTGCATGATGATGCATTGACTTTCGCTTTAGCTGGACAGAGAAACAAATAGATCACAGGTTAATTTACTGGTCGACAGATTGTAAAAAAGATTTATTTAGCAGAGATTTAACTCACCGAGTGAAATAGCTGGAAGATTATCGCTTCTTAACATATATCTACATAAATATGAATAGACAATAGAAAACACACAATTAAGTTAAATAAAAGAAATATTCTTCTATTTTGATGAATAAATATATTATATCCTACCTGGAAGTATCATTTTGATTGATGGTTAATATTCGAGTACAGAGATAGCGATCTCTGACCATTCTGTTAATCACAAATCTGACACTGTAGAAATTTATTCTCAATGCTTTCGACAATTCGCTGAGCGACATGGGCTGCTTAGCAAGAATACGAATGATATTTTTAGGCATGGTATTATCATACGTAATAACAGGCAGATCTAAAATTCATCCGCAAATGTTGAAAAAATAAATAAATACACAAATACTACTATTATTCTATTCAAGTAGTTATGACATATGATTAGAATATGAGAATTATTATTATATATATATATATATATATGTCTCAAAGTGAATCGTAGAAGAGATCAGAATGTGACAAAACTATTCAATTTATGAACGCTTCTCTTACCGGCTGAAGTATTGCTGTTATCATCGTCGTCTCTCTCCTCATTATCCTCTTTCATAAACTCTTCATAAGAGAATGGTTTAGTGACAACAATGACTTTTATCGAGCGATTGATTCTGGACGCTACGAGCTTTGAAGTGCCACCATAAAGATTAATATAAGATTCAATAATTTCCTCCTCAGTTAAGTCGGGATACAGCTCGGACAAAATCTTATCCGTTGTTTCAATGTAGTTTGCACCGAGCTTCATCAGATTACGCATTGATTTATCACCGATATTCAATTTCTGAAATGAAAATTTAAAAAGTCTGAAAATGTATTTCTTGCAAACATTAGGTAGTATATCTAGAAATATGGTTTAACTTTTCTTAGTTCTCTTAGATCGCCCACACACTATGGATTTGGTTACTATGATACGTGCGGTGTACCTCAAGGATCAGTCCTTGGTCCTCCAACACACAGCCATGGCTTGCTACGTCAAAAAGTTGTTTAACACTTAATTAATCGTTCCATCCGGTTTTAAATGTTCTTCACTCTTATCCACTTTGAATCTGTTGATATTTATTGATTATTCACCGAAACTTACCATTTTCACTTCAAGAAATGGGGCCATTTGAGCGGATGTGCTTTCTACATAGCTGATGATTTGTTCCAGCATTTGGACGTAAAGATTGGGATATTCACAGTAAAATTGGGGGAGGTGCAAGAGGTTGGACCGATTGTAGTTGGTCTTATCCGTGGGAGGGACAATTAATAGCTGAAATTCAATTTTTAATGCAGCCAATTATAAATGGGATAGGATGACTGACTTGTTGTATAAGAATAAAATTGAGAAATTTGAAATATGTACTACCTGTGTTTTGAGGAGTTGTAGTTCGACCAATTTCTTCTTAATATACCACACCTGCTTAGTATCGATAAGGAGGTCCGCTAGACTGTTTGGGCCACTGCTCGTGAGACCGTTGTAGCGAGATCTAACCAAAATACATAATCATACACAATGAAAACATACAAAAGAAACTTTTAATTTCTCAACTAAACCTGATATAATGTAATCTCTACCTCCCAATTCTTTCAAGTACAGCGTATTCTACTCCAGTTAATTGTTTATAAAGATGCCTTTTCTCATTCATGAGAACGTTGACTCGGACTTTTTGATTACTGACTATCACAAAGCGTTTTTCTCCATATCTGTAGAGAACAGTAACAGCTTTAAAATTTATTAAATTAATGGATCATTTCAATAAGAATTCAAAATAGATTATTACTAAAGCTTACTTTTCGATAATACTTCGTAGATTAAGTTGTGATACGAGTGTAGAATCTAATGATTCTCTAGAATGGTAGTCTGGACAAGAGCCTTGCGAGTAAGTACCTTCAATAATAACAAGTAGATCTTCAGGAGGCAATAAGGCCTGAAATATAAAAAATAATTGTACGAATACAATTATAAATAAACTGAAAACCACATGATAAAAATATTCGTTTTATGGTATAATTAAAGAAGGACATCTTACCTGATTTTCATTATCTTCATAGAGAAAATTAGCTCTGTTAAACAGTTCTCTATCTGCTCTATCCTGATGTAAGCAGAAAAATTGAAAATAAGGGTTGCATCTAATTGCTCTCCAAATGAAATCTTTAGAATATGGATCAATTGCTAATGGGAAGGGTTCTCGACAATTCTGCAGTAATTTCCATAACATGGATACTGTAACACCTTCCAGACCTTCTAAAGCTATTTCTTCCAAAATTTGTGTGACAAAATGTTTTTGGGGCTTAGGCATCTATATTGAAAAAATCACAAGTTAATAAAAGCTACAAGGACAAATGTAGGCATGTACATAATTATACACTATGTTATTAGCAAACACATACTTAGTTAAAACAACAATTATGGTAACAATAAGCAAGATGGTTTATGTGATTGTACAAAGCTGCAGAAAAGATTGGTGCAATTGTTATCAAGACATTTTTTAAACAACACTTATAATTAGCAATGAATCCAAATTAAGTTTAATGAGTCTAGTCATACAAGCATGCATATCATTAAACATAACATTAATAGCAGATGCATAAGTTAAATTAACATTCAAGATAACAAATTTTATAAATTAGCATACCTTTGTATCAGACATCTACAAATAACAACAATTGTTAATAATAAATAATTCATGAATTATAAACACTGAGAAAGGTTAAAAATTAATTATAATAAAAGCATATTACTAAATCCCTAAATTTAAATAGAGACAATTGATTAATTTCTATTTTATGGAATTCTAATTTTATTAAATAACAACCAAAAGCCCAATAAGAATTTTAATAAGTGTAGATGATAGGATCTGTAGACACCTGTTTTCTTTAAATTATAAGCAGTAAATGATGTTATTAACTGCTCAAGTAATTGTAAGTGAAAGATGTAATAATGACGGATTACAGAACAGAGCAGGATTTGAAAGTTTCTGCATCTATATAAGTAGCATGAGCAGTATATAATAAATAGCATTGTTGTTTATCAGATAGACTACATAATAAGTATATCACTATTTTAAAAGTTAACACAGTATATATTGAGATCAATTTAATTCTAATTCAAAAAGTTGGCAACTAGGCTCGAACATTATTAAATTTCAAGGTACAAATTCATATAGATATGAAGATTCAGTTTTCAGTTCTATAGAAGTTTTTAATTGTAATAAATAAGTGCCTTGAGTTTAATATGTCCTTTCCAAATTATTGTTTAGTAACCTAATGAATTCTTATGCTTTTAATAATATTTAATGAAACATTCAACATTGACTAGCTAAACTAATTGACAGACTTCTTAAAATAATTTTGAATAATATAATAACCCCTTTAAATAAAGAAAATTTGTCAACATCCCTATAAAACTGAGATCTGAGATTTCATAGGGAAGTTCCCTATATAAAGACTCTAACTTTTAACAAGCATACAACTTCAGTCACAATTTATTTCATAACTAATCATAATATGTTGCTGATATGCATATATATTCTAGCCTGAAAGCTATAATTAAGTCACAAACAATCACCATTATCTGGCATACAAATTATTGCCAGATATATAAAATCTTTCAAAAATTTATTTTTAAAACCACATAATATAAAATAAGACATATATTATATTGTTTAAAGAAGAAAATCGTTTTACATTTATTTTCTTTAATTACAAATGCCTTGAGAAAATAATGATAATAGTTTTTAAGGCATGACTTCATAAAATTTCGTCAAATGTTAACAAAATACACAGCGTGCAGTCATTTATGCGCTGCAATAATACAATAGAATTTATTGAATTAAACAAAACAAGATTGTCATTCTAAAAATTCCTTAAAAAAAGTTTAATTAATCTAAGATATTTTATCTATTTTTATAAAATTTAAATAAGAATAACATTCGTAATTTATATAAAACAAGTCAAAAGGCACCCTCAGTTGAAAATTTCTCCATTGATTTAGCATTAGTGACTAAGTTTGGCAACAAAGAGAGGAGACTTTCCATTCAAACGATTATTTTTTCAAAGTCTTCTTTATGTAATACAGCGGTGTAATTCACCCATTGTGTCTTTGTTGTATCAGTGATTTCTATACAGTTAGGATACATGTTACCAACATATCATGTGACTATCCTGTCCATCCTGTCTCTTTCAATGTGTGGCAATATCAATTGTTAAACAAAATTTTTAAGGAAATAAGGATCGCTTTCTTTTTATTCTCTAAACCCATTGACAGATCAATCCTTGTTTTTAATTTTTGATCCAGTACACAATACAATATGTTATGAAAAATTAATTTCATAGTTTCAACCTTTTTATTGTTAATATGTTGTATTATTTAATTCAATTCCTGAAAACTACTGCCGAAATATATTGAATATATGTATCACTACGAGGACTACGTGAATATTTTCGTAGTCGACTATTCTAGCATACACGAAGGACTACTTGACATGTCTCATCGTCTTGACATGCCGCATAAACAATTTTATGTCCAGATGCTAACCTATAGAAGTTCATAGTTGTATCTAAGACTGAGTTTACAAAAATCCATAAATATTGAAGCTTCCAAGCATAAATGTTTTGATTCAGAAGGTTCATTATTTAAATTAATTTCCTTTTACTATAGGGCATATTCTAAAATGGAAAATGGAAAATGGAAAATGGAAAATCTGCATAATGTTGCAGAGCCTATTCATGCATACCATAGAAATCGGATGCGGGTTGCGTTTTCTATGAGATAAAAAGTTGGTTTCAGCTCTATGCCGCAACAACCATTATTCTGAGCATAGAGTTCTGAGGATGTCATGTTTGTTGTAAAATTCCACATTGGTCGTTCTTATAAATAATAAAATTTAGATATCTATGCTGCAATATGTAGTCAAATTGCTAGTATTCTTAGCGGAGGTTGTCTTGAGATTAAGTCTTATATAGATTGAAGTATTATATTAGAGTAATCTGTAATTAAAAATGGATCGCTTAAGGCTGAAAAGATATACGGAATCATTAGAAGGAATAACTCATTTCACAGAACTAGAAATTGAAGCTTTAACGCATATGCATTTAAAGTTATGCGAAAAATACCGACACTCGATGGATAGGACATTATTTCTGGATTTCTTGCAAAACTGTTTTGAATTGAATAACGATTTTTTTATGATAAGAGTTTTTCAAGTATTTGATCTTGATAATGATGGGATTATTTCAACTTCAGAATGGATTTATGGTTTAGGAAGAATTTTGCGTGGAGATTTGGCTGAAGTAGCTCAATTTGTATTTCAAGTATATGCCATGAACTATCCAACTCATATCTCTACAGCAGAGGTAACTACGTTCCTAAAATTAATGGTATTTAAAGGAAAAGGTCCAGAAACCAATATAACGGCAGAAATGGATGCGCAGGAAATGCTGGGTTTGTTGAAAGAAAATATTTTTGATTTAGTCGATAAAGATCACGATGGCGATATAAATAAAAATGATTTTATAACTGCAGTTACAGAAGATCCATGTCTCCTTGAGTGTTTAGGTATATGTCTTCCTGATCCAGAGGTCAAAGAAGCGTTTATGAGCCTATTTCAGGTGAAGATTGAAGACATGGAGGAATATCAGAATAAAGGTATCACTTATATGGACGAATCTGAATTTGAACAATGTTCTACTGAGCACATGTCTTTAGTTTTCGTATCAAAGCCCTCTGTCAAAAGAGAACTTTTTCGCAATATGGATATGTCAAAGTAAACAGTAAATATTCTAAAGAGTTCGTTATTAAAAGAAGGTTATTAAAATAGAATTCACCTCCAAGTTGCGAATGGAATATCATGGATGACTGATTCTTTATAAGTAATGTATTGAAACTTTTAAGGGTTATTTTTATAAGCAAGCTTTAATTAAGTTTAGCTATATACTACATATTTTACTAAAGTATTTTTAAGTTTAAGTAAAAAATAAAAGTGAAAGAAAATTTTACTGAGAAATTAAAATCTTGTCAGTCTATAGTTCTTAGAATTTTGAAAGTCATTCTGTATATCTTCTGCAATTTTTATAAAATATACAGTCAATATAAATGTCAAACGGTGTTATATTATTTCGTATATACCATATACATGCATATAAATTGAGCATCAATATTCATCAAATTAGTGTTATAGATTTTAAAGCTGTCAGCATTATATGAGAGTTCGTATTCTTCGGCTAAATTTTAATAATTTCAGAATCTTTACTTTGATATCCACAGATGTTTAACTAATATATATATATAAAGGTATCAACTTGAGATCAGGAATTCCTGATCTCAAGTAAAAGCTTCTAACGGAAGAAGCTTTTACTATACCGCGCCTTCCAACAAATAAATATAATAAATAATATATTATGTTGATGTGTAATTTAAATTGAATGTGAATCTCTAATTAAAAAGTAAATCTGCGCGCTGTGTCTCTTATTGGAATTATTGTCTGTTACTATGGTTGTGTTGCAATCTTACACACTAATTAGTGAAGTAAGCTGGTGTGTGGTGTCGCGCGGTATCTTGCGACAGAAACAGAATTGAATAGATACAAATCTGTTTGCTCACAGTATATCGCAATGTGACGCTCTATAACGAGTTAATGCATTCACTGACCTCGCAGAGAGAGAGAATGCAAGGTGTACCAATATATATTGTATTCAGCTTGATTGTATGCTTGATTATTACCTATGCAAGCAGCATCGCTTTCATTTAACATATAATAAAAGTAACATAAGACATAAACATAACTGAAAAACCTATTGATCTATAATATACCATTAGGCTATTTTAAGTGTCATCTCGGTGGAAGCAAAATTTTGACACGCTTCTTGTATGATAATCAGTTAATGACGACGTTAATCGTTGAAATTTATCGATTTAGTTTTCATGAACATTATTTTATCGAATAGTTTTCGTGAAAGTTTTCTTGATAATTAATTCGTTTAAATTCATATCATTATGATGAACATGGAAAATGCTCAAGTACAGTCGGATAATCAAGAAGATTATGTCGATCGGGAAGAAGAAGAAGAAGACGAAGAAGTAGATAAGAATGAAGAATTGTCCGATCTATCGAGTGAACTTTCCAAATTAACAAGTGGTAATTTCGATTTAGCGAGTGGAATAAGTGTCGTATTGCGGTGAGTTCATTCTTAATTACTATTCAATTTCGATAAATTACATATACCCCTGCATGCAGGCTCTCATATGGATGGCTATGATGATGTGATCTATAGAGAACTACGAAGGACGACCAAGAAACAGAGCCCATATACCTAGGCATAGAGTACCTAAGGTCTATCAAAATTAATGAAAAACAAACAAAAGTCAACAATGAGCGGATGACCATAGGCCTACATAGATATAATGCAGGGACTATAGGTATTACAATTATGCGCTATTAAAGCGATTTGTTTTAATAAGCTCGTTGCTATAGCAACACTACTTTGCGAATATTTTAAATAGGTAAATATTCAATATTATATAAATCAATTGTTGTGTAAAAATAAATTCTGACTGTGCTCCAGATTGTAACAGCAGTCAGAATATACGTTTAGATAATAACAATTCTACAATTAAAATTAACAACAACTATAATTACCCAATATAACAATTATAATCACACATAACAGCTTCAATCTATTTTTCTTAGCTTATCAGCTTTAAAAACGTGTTCTGACTGTTTTTACAATCTGGAGCGCAACCAGAATTATTTTTTAATGCAGCAATTGATTTATAATATTGAATATTTACGTATTTAAAAGTGTTATATAGCAACGAGCTTATTAAAACAAATCAGCTTTAACAACGTATATCACAATTTGTTCTTTACCCTTTTTATTCACACAAACGTCATCTTTTGACTGAAATTGGTTATTTTGTGGGAGTCCTTTCCTGTTGTTGTTAAATATAAATAAGCTTCTCAGAAATATCGCTTTTACTGTTACCTAACAGTTTTGTAATCTATATATAGACTACTATTATAGGTATTATGATTGATACCTGATTACACCTTTAATGTTTAGCTCGAAGCTAATAGTTATTTACACAACGCGTGCAAAATATCCATCTTTATTGCATTCTACGAGATTATAACATGTTTATGCACGAGCCCATAGGGCGAGTGTCCATAGATTGTTAATAGAGTTGAATGCAAAACGATATACAATATACTGTTGTATGATCTCTAACGGAATACTGTGAATATTGTATACCGAGGCTTGCCCGAGGTATACAATCTAGGCACAGTATTTGCGAACACACATGGTTTGAATAAAGAAAATCTATGTCATGCACGTGTACGACACACTATAATCAAATCACGAATGAATGACTTTGAGAGGCTTATAGCCACAAATGGATCTACATCAAGCTGCTAGAACAATATCTATAAGAAGATCTCAAAATGGGGCTATACTATAAGGCCGTAAGGCAGATTACATTTAGAGAAGAATTGGACAAAAAGATGGAAAACTGTTCCTACCCCTGCAGAGAAGCGACCAACACCGCCTCAACAGTCTCCTGGCACCATAACGAGATCAAAGATACCCGCTAAGAAACTGTAGCCATAATCACACAACGCAACCCATAGAAATAGATAATATATATATAGTATATAGGACTAGAATTATGGCAACGCAGGCAAAATTATGTCCCTGCGTGCAAAAATAAAAAACATAGATATTCTAGTATAGGTTTTCCAGTTCATTAATGCACATAGTCAATTCAATAAGGCATTTAAGAAATTCAAATGTGCACAAAAATTTGCGGGCGCGATAATTTCGCATTGCTGTTTCTT
>JAYMFX010175541.1:0-11456 GCA_036784945.1 Monocelis spectator | reverse complement strand
CTGACTAGTTATTGAGTTTATCCATAGATATTCAAATCAGTTTTGCTCTGGCTTATGTTAATTTCTACTGAGTGATTTTATTCACAGTTGCAATGAATGATTCATGTCGAATATTATATTTTTGTCATCTCCACTGCATTCTCTGTGATAATACAGTGTCGATATATTCGGTCATTCAGTGGTTGCATAATGAATTATAATCTCGTCCGACTTGCACACGAGAGAGTCTATATTCATCGCTCACGACTCTACAGAAACTTGATACGCTTATTCTCTCTCTACACAATAATAATCTGCTGACGCGATCACCTTTGAATTGAAGTTAGTCAGTCAGTCAGCCCGTTTTGTTAATTGTATTTTTCTATGACTCTCTCTCTCTCTGGATGATTCAGCAGGGTTCAGGTAAATGGTGGGTGAATTGAGCAGAATGTATTGTCAATTGATAGGATTCTATCACAGAGTGACAAACAACAGTATCAGAACAATCGGCAGAGCTTCTGTCGCTTTCATTGCAATAGTATATTTAGTCTCTGTATAATAGTAATAATCAACTAAAAATCGATCCGATCAATTTTCTTCTTCATATCATGTCTATATTCTCCTGCTAGAAATCTACAGTTAAATGAAGAAGGACTCTTCTCTCAATTTTTTAGAGATTTAAGTTAATTTAATCTCACAGATAAGACGCTATATGCTATACTATGCTATGACTAAGTCCATATTGACACAATCAGACAATTCGATAATATTGACGCTGCAATAAAATATCGCGTGAATAGGCGCAGTATCGAATTAATTAATTATTGATCTCTAGCGAGTGACCAATTGCTTGTCTGCCTGGCTAGCCAGTGCCTAGCTGCAATGCACTAATTGGAATTGAAAATTAATTCAACGTATCAGTGAGAGATTATTTGAATCATTAGCAATTGATTTTGAGGATGCATTTGTATTGACATGCTCGCAGATATTGAATTTCATTTTGTCATAAATCTATAATTCTCTATTCCCGCTCTCTATGCCTATTCTCTATTCTTATTCCCACTCTCTATTCCCACTCTCTATTCTTACTCTCTACTCCCACTCTCTATTCCCACTCTCTATTCCCACTCTACTCCCACTCTCTATTCCTACTTTCTATTCACACACTCTACTCCCACTCTCTATTCCTACTCTCTATTCACACTCTCTATTCACACTCTCTACTCTCACTCTCTATTCCTACTCTCTATTCACACACTCTACTCCCACTCTCTATTCCTACTCTCTATTCACACACTCTACTCCCACTCTCTATTCCTACTCTCTATTCACACACTCTACTCCCACTCTCTATTTCTACTCTCTATTCACACACTCTACTCCCACTCTCTATTCCTAACCTCTATTCACACTCTCTACTCCCACTCTCTATTCCCACTCTCTCCGTAGTATAATACTCTAGAATTTCTTTCTATTTCAGGGGTCCCACCATAGCAAGCACAAAAATAAGACTCCCCAGTCGGACAAGACTGACTTCCCTGAAGGAGACGCTACTAATCAAGAGAAGAATACTTGTGATACTAAAGTACATTCATTCAGATTCTCTCTCATTTTATAAGATACAATTAAGATAGAAACAATTGTTTAAAAAATGTTAAAAACCATTCAGTTTAACTCTATCGATCGCTATCTTGCATGCAGTGAAGATCTTGCAATAGTTTAGTTGATAAGCGATTGCCTATATTCGATTATTAGTTAATGTATTCGGATAACATTAATATAAGTCCTCAAAATCGGGTTCAGCGTCTTCAGTGCTCTCTCTCAATATCGTTATGAATTAAGAATTCAAGGGATATTGTTTTTCTATGGTTTCCAGACAAAGTATCAATGCTTCGACTTCGGCTTAGCAATGATTTCTTTGTCTTCAAACAATAAAAAACAACACACATTATTACTACCTATATATTATTGAATGTTCTTTCTTTTGAAATTCCAATGTGACTACATGGATAATTGTCTCTCTGATAATATTTCACTAGCTATTTAATTGTCTAGTCTATTTTTTTAACTTTCAGATTCACCCAGATGCAAATAATATCAATGGGGAACTCATGTCCAGTGACTCAGGTAAACTAACATCAACATACAGAATTACTATGATAGTCCATGTCCCAATAATATAGACATACCTCTACCCTCACACCTCTGCCAATGTTTTTCTAATAGAGTCATTAAGAGTAAAAAAATACCATAGTTTGCCAATTTTTTAGATTTAGATTTAGTTAATGGCAGCTACTAAAAAACAAAATGGCGGCCAGAATTTGTGTTTATCTTGAATATCTCAAAAATGATGAACATTTTCTATATAGATATGCATTTATAAAATGTGTAAAACGTTATTTTACATATTTTTGGAAAGTTTCATCCAGATTGGATAAATAATAAATCTTACAGAGCCAAAAACAACTGCCCAAAAGCTATTTTGAGGATAATAAAAAAATATTGATATGATATTTATTAGAAAGAAAAAAAAACAGTTAAACTTTCAAATAAAATCTTCCCCAGGGGATATAAATAAAGTGAAAGAATCAAAACGACAGTCATAAACTTAGAAATGGAAACATTTAAAATTTAAACAACGCTTACTTGACTCTGTAGGGCGCCTGTAGGATTTATTATTTATCCGATCTGGATGAAACTTTCCAAAAATATGTAAAATAACGTTTTACACATTTTATAAATGCATATCTATATAGAAAATGTTTATCATTTTTGAGATATTCAAGATAAACACAAATTCTGGCCGCCATTTTGCTTTTGAATAGCGGGCATAAACACTAAAGCTCTAAAAATTTGGCAAACAAGTGGATTTTTACTCTTAAGGATGTACTCTACACTTGCAGGCAAATTCCCCAGGGGGAGGGGTCATAATTGGCTCAAAGTCTAATGTTTGTATACTGTGCTACTCATGAAAATTTGTTCCACTATGTCCGAGTCTATAGGGATGATATGATAGTAGATTGTGTGTCTGCATCGACTGAGCTCAATGAAAGAACAGATTCCAGTCAGGTGGCTGATATCTATGTCAAATTGAATGAATGCGCCAGTTGATATTCATGCGTCAACACTAGTTTCGAATAGATCTGTTGTGTCTGCATCAGTTAATGATAGTTCGCACTGACATACCCCAATTATTGGACTAAACCAAATACCAACCTGCCTTTAATTTATCAGTTCCTACAAATTCCCCATTTTAGATGGAAAGGGGCAACAGCTGAGCTTAATTCTATCCGCACATGGCTACCCGAATTCTGACAATCCCCAGAGTAGTTCAGATGAGCAGGCTAAATGCGACACCTCCGATGACATGCTCTCCTCCTCAGTCATGACCGGTAGCAATATACAGCAGGAGTCCATAGCCGAAGAGCCGGAAGAAGAATCTGACAAAGATAAAAGCTCGCCCGATGACTCTTTGGTAGAGAATTCCCAGCCAACCCAATCCCATACTCCAGTTCCTGTTGTAATGCGACGGTCAATAGTACTACCAGGTGACAGAGTCGATGATCCATCTTCCCTTTCTCCTCCCGAAGCCAATGAAATGAGGAACATGATGTCCATGAGTTTCTATCAAAGAGTAGGTCTTCTGCTTTATCATTGTTTAACTGATCTGTCTGTCTGTCTGTCTGGGTAAATCTATAAATAGATCATAGGGATTTGCGATTCTTACTAACTCACGGGTTTCGCTATGCTATTTATCATCTTCATTATATTTCTTTATTGCAGCAATGTAGCAACAAAGATGAAGATTTAAGTATTGCTAAACGCAAACGAGTGAGTCAATTGATAGAATTATTCGAATGCCTGTTGTTCATATAAACATTGATTCAAGTTTACTTTTCATAGAATCGCAGCTCTTCGGATGACAAGCGGAGGACCTCTCGATCCAGTCTCATTATTGTGGCAGTTAGCAAATGCAGTCCACGCAGTAAAACGATCTCACACGGCAACTCAACATCAAACGCTCCAATTTCTCAGAAAGCAAATGCTTCTCCTTCCGCCCCTAAACCCTGTCCAACCAGCCTATGCCTGGGTGATCCACCACTCAACCGAAATGCCTTATCTTTGGCCAATACTCCTTTGGATACTGCCCCGAAATTGCCCCAGAATAATGGCAAGACAAAATTACCTAGATTGGGTATCAATTAGTGATTCGAATGTTCTAATAATACTAAGTAAGACGTGTCCTGTTTTCAGATGTTGCAGTTAGCGGTGTTGTTGACCAGCCGTCCAATCAACAGTCATCCCACAATACGATCGATAAAATGGAAATTTCTAATGACGATGTGTTCTCTGAGAGTTGTCAGATGCGACCCAACACCGACAATGAAGATCCGAATAAAACGGAAGCCAAAGATGTCTTATCTGAATGGCAAGCAAAGGAGAAAACTACCGAGAAAGCATCTGAATCCAAGGGTGGTGCTAGAGATGGGGATCAATTCTTACTGGTCACAAATCAAGTAGAGATTGAGCTGAGAGCTTACATTGTCCAGACAGAACAAGATCTCGAACAGTTCCAGCATTTAATGTCTGATGAAGGTAAGTCTTCGTCTGATTAGATTGAGAGATTGGGATAATATCTACTAAGATAACAATTGTCACTTCATCAGTCACAATATCAGTGTCACACCAACAATTGTCACTTCATCAGTCACAATTTCAATGTCACACCAACGATTGTCACTTCATCAGTCACAATATCAGTGTCACACCAACAATTGTCACTTCATCAGTCACAATATCAGTGTCACACCAACAATTGTCACTTCATCAGTCACAAAAACAATATCTTCTTGGACTATATCTTGGCTAATTATCATTCAAAATGGATAGATTTAGCATAATTGAGTTTTTGATATATCGATATCCCATCTGACAATAAATATTTGTAAATGATCAACGAAGTGGGTCGTTTTAAACTCGATCTAATTTATAATTTATTTAGTTGTTTAGTCGTTCATTTAATGAATGAATTATTTGGCTCATGTTATTTAATCAAGCTTTATGTTGGATTAATTGATAGATAATTAATGATAATCAGATTGATATTAACCAGATGAGAACAGTAATCATTTTACTGTTTATCAATTCTGATTGTTGCATCGATATTAAATCATAGTAGAAATATCGATTCACAAATATCAAAGAATCTCTCTCTGAATGAGTTGTTATTCTCCCATATATTCTCAGTCTGTGGAATTCTTCGATCAGCCGCCGGTAAAGCAACTCTCTTTGTCAGCGATAAGTTGGCGCAATTTCGTGGCCTCTGCGAGCAGAATATGGCGCATCAACAAGATTCGAGAAATGGCGGAGACGATGAGGGATCGTTTGCGACATTGGACAACGATTTGGAAGGATTTTGGGCCATGGTTACATTACAAATCGATGATGTCAAACGTCTATTCGCAGAGGTTGACCAAATCAGGTCAAACAATTGGGTGCTCCCAGAAAAAGTAATACATTGTTATTATGGTGCTTGCATCAAAAAGTTTTCTTAATAATCTTTGAACATTTTTTTATGAATGCGCAAATAGTTTTATTTTACATATTATAATTATTTTGTAATTGTATTTGTAGATAATAGGGAATTTTGTCCCTTCAACAACAACCAATAAATCATCGAATAGGCGCAACAACCCCAATTCACGACCCGCAAAGAAAGCCGTTAACGCAGCCAATAAAGAGGCGGATAAGGCTCGTCTGGAGGCAAGGAAACGAATCCAAGCCGCCCGGAGAGAAGCGCTCGCCAAACTGAAGCAACAGCAGGCTGAGCAGCAGCTGGAGAAGGCTGGTGACAATGGTGTGGATCAGTTGTGCGTCATTTTCGCATAATTTGGGGTATTATTTCTTGGAGCTGGACTTACCTCCATCATGCATGGATTTGAATTATCAGATGAGAATGAACCTTTCGGACCTAGATGATAGTGGTTATGCATAGTTGCTATCACCGTAGTATTATTTTCTATTGAGCTACCCTCTCTCTGTGAAAATCAAAACTGTCTCATTAAATTTGATCAAGTGCAGTATTTTAAAGGCGGGCGTATATTGTTTATATTTTAGTAATACTTTATTATATTGTTTTGTTAAGGAAACTTTTAAATTGTTAAATCCTCAAAACTATTATAATAAATTGTAAACTCTATTATGTATATATTTCACGTATCCATTCTAGTACTGACAATGAGTCAGCATAAACAGTAGTAAGATGAACTTGATTGGGAGTCAAGAGTCATAATCTATTTTTAGTAAAAAAATGTGTGAGCGGAAATAGATGACCTGTGCTGTTGACTCATCGAGGAGGGGTACTATGACGGGGCCTCTTCTGATTGGTTCCGCCCACGCATTTATAAATAGATTATGACTCATCGAGGTGCAGGTTTTTTAGGCTTTCTTCCGGTCTGGTTCATCTTATTACTATAAACATATAGATAATACCAATTTTAATCCTATAATGTCACTCCTCTTTCAAATTAATTTCTTTACTTCGTATGGTTTTGTTTTGCTTTGTGCATAGAGTAAGTAGTTTTACATCGAGTTGTAACTCTTGTAAAATTGCTGAATCATATCTATGCTTTAATAATTGTACCCTATCTCCATCATTATTATAACTATCGATTATATTCATATTACAAGCATAGATTTGTATTGAGCATTTTTCTAATGAGGGGTTGTGTGCATGTTGAAATATGGGATTATATTATGTACTATAATGACAGATAAAGTAAAAGCCCATTTTGCAAACAGTATTTCAAACAAATTATATCCATTGATTATAAGTTCATAGATATACAGTCTGATTCCTTGCATTTCATTGAAGATTTTATGAGACATTGGTATGGTATTCTATAGGATTTATTGTAAAACAATTCTATGGATTTTAATGTATTTACATTGGATGTATCGTCACAGTTTGCCTCGTCAATGATGGAGCAAATTTATGGGAGTATCTGTAAATATAATTATAAATCAATATTTTCATTAGAAATTTAAAGCTATTTCAAGAGAGACTGGATATTTAAACAATTGGCATCAACCAGAATAGTTCAAAAAATGAAAGTTTTCTTCTATTTCAACTCTTTCTATATTTAAAATCAATCACATCTACCTAATTAATTAACGATATAATAATCCATTTATATTAGAATATTCATGGAATGTCTAACATCTAATCAATACAATTTTGTAGTTTATATTAGAAACTGATATTTGTGTTGCAAGTAGGCGTCCCCTAATCCTCTTTATTCTTGCGATTATCCCAGTATCGTATTTAACTCTCCCAATTTTGATTCTCCATCTGAGAGAAAATTTGTTATATCATGATAATATATTTATCCAAGTCTTAATCCCTTAAGATGCTTTTTACACATTTATCGATTTTGTCATTTAATTGTATTTCTCATTAATTAATAAAATCGATGCATTGATTATAATGGTTGGTATTCCTACTATTTCTTGGTGGTGAAACAAATAGTCGAATTTTTTGGTTAAAATTTCATCATTCTCTCAACAATTGTGTGAATTGCTTCTTGTTAAATTGAACATACGATAGTCATTTAGAGCTATTAACGGTTAACTTATTTTTTTAATAAGCATATTTCCTTTTGCCTTATATTTATTTATCCTTCATAGCTTTAATATATGTACTGTTTTAAAATAATAAACTGTTTACATTGTTTTAATTTGCGGCGTGTACCTATAGTGACCATTGCCACATTTTATTGTACGAGTTTGTCTTTATTTTGATATAGCATTTAAATTTGCCTGATTTCTACTTGCATACATTTAACTATTTCATTATGTTAAATCTTTACATTTTATACTCTCATTTTATTAATTTTTCACGCCTATTTGATTTTACATGCAAATTATGTAATTCATTTTTACATTATTATTTAAAAATGAAATAAAACTACCTTAAATAATGTGAAATATGTTTTTTTACATACATTTTATCAGGAGCTAAGAAAATTTAATTTCATCTTAAAGAATTTATGAAATTTAGTTTTGGATGTAGATAAAGTTTTGCATAGCTAAGTGATATGGTCTATACTGAATTTAAAATCTTAATTTTTTTATTCATGCGTTGCAGATAGCATGAAGCTAATCCGTTTTCCTTAGGAATTAATTTGAGAAATATTATATGGTTAGCCGTATTAAAGTTATTTTTTACCTTTTTGAATACCATTGTTTAGATGCCTATGATTGTATGAATAAAAATGAGAAATATTCACACTTAAAATAGTTTTATGAATAGTGATATTTTCTAAGATCTTAAAATAAATTTATGTCCAGTAGCAATCTTTTTAATAAAATAGGGCTATACACTTCTCTTTAAATCACTGAGAATGATTTTAGCGTTTTAAAAATTGCGGATATTAAGTATTTAAAAAGCCACACCTATACACTTTTGAACGCGTCACCAATTAGCTCATTAACATGATTTTAGATAATGATGCTGTAATTTTTTTACTTCCTTTAAATATTAAACTTTTTATACAATAAATTAATGACATCTTATCTCCTGCTTCTATGATAATATTGTCAACTTATTACTGAAGTGGCATCCTTTTATATGTCTATAATAATTAATACAAATTTTAATTCAGATTTGCTAGGGAAATATATTGATGGTAGTGATAATACATTGGTATGAATTTTTCTTGTTGTTTTATAGTTTTCCAAAAAAACTCATCAATATTATATCCTTTAAAATGATTCATTGATTATAAAATCCCTGGATTAATGAATTATCATTAAGACAATAAAATGGTAAATATTCAACCTCAATAATAGTTCAGATAAGGCAATAATTCAACAATACATAAGATTAAGAGAAAGTTCAACAGCAAGATCAAAATTTTTTGAATATGCTTTATATTTATAGACTTAGGATTAATGTTCTATCTAATCAATAAATTTTTATGAAGAGGTTGATCTTGAATCTGTCAAAGCTAATTAAAATAAGTAGTATTTGTATAACAGTTTTCCATTCACTAATTGATAATTTTAGTCACCAGATAATATAAGTTACTCAACATTTGTTTAACTGAATATACAGCCTATATCTAATATGATTAGAATAGAATTTGTCTAAAAATATAAAAAAGAGTAATTATTTACCCACAAATATGGCATAAATTAATCCAGATTTTACAAAATTTCAATAGAAATAGAATAAGCAAATATCAAGTTAAAAATCTAGACTAGCATTAAAAAATCAGGACTTTCAAATCAATCCAATCAAAGTTAAAACTTTATTAAGATTTTTTTTTCTTAGGTTGAATTATTTATATGTATTTACCATGTCATCATTATTCACCTGATTCTAAATCTAACTGATTATTGGGGTCTGTATCTAGATGACAAACTATATTTAGAATAACATACATCAAGTCATACCAAAATGTTTGGTCTGACATAATAGCTACATGCTAAGATTTAAATGTATTGTACTTGATATCCATTTTTTAAAGAAAATTGTCTGAAATGTATAAAAAAATTTTTTTCAGTAATTAATTAAAGTATAGTACTATTATTAAACTTATTTTGAAAGATATAATTCTCTGTTTATTTCATAATTGTAGTTTCTGTCTCAGCTTACTAAATTGTTTGAAGCTTCAAAATTGTCTGGTTCTTTGTTTATAACAATGAAAAGATGTAAGTGATTCTATTTCTATCTGCATATTTTATTTAATCTGTTTAATAAGTTAAGTGAGCTGCAGACTTATAATATTTTTAGTCAATCTATCAAGTTGTCTAGTTTCACCTCAATAGGTTAGATAATGATTAGAAAAGGGTATTCATGAATCAATACACTATTCAGATGATGGTAGGAAGAGACCTCGCACCCGAACAGAATCAAGCGGAGACCAAGCAGCTGGTACTGTAGAACACTCTTGCCTTGTTAGAGCTACCCTCGGTAAAAAGAAAATTAGCACACTTGTAAGTCACATACATACTACAGTATTAGTTAAATGATAAAAAGTAAAACTATATGCTAAGAATATCTGTTTTGAGTTATAAGACATCACAAATTAAGTAAGAATACATTTTTTCTGAAAATCAATTTGTTTTAGGTTCCTCAAAAAGATATGAATCGGTTTCAGCAGGTGTGTCTTACTACATAAAACTACGCTACTATATCCTGTTTTATCTAATGATCCGTATTTTTATGACTTCCAAATGAATATTTCATTATAGGCATACATCAATGTTTTGAAGGGAAACATCGATGGTTTGAGAAAACGAGACAAGAAAGGACCTACTTCTTCCACAAAAACGAAATCCACCAAAACCGCGTAATTTCCTTATTTTGAATCTATGAGTACATATTGTATATATTTTATTTAATTATGTTCTCTGATTACTGTGAGTAGTAGGAATAAATGTATTATATTTGATTATTTGTGTGTATGACTGGTTGAGAATTGCATTTGACCGTGTATTTATTGAGCATTGTTGACTGTACAAAGGCTATATATAAACGTCATTGTTATTGTTTTGCCTGAATTGAAATAAAACATTTACATTAATAAATTGTTTTTTAAATTGTTTCAAGAAGTTCATAGCTATGGATAGTTATAGTAATACTATTATGTGATTTAGGACATTTGAATGTCCTTACCACATAACCTTTAATTGACTTGGTTCTAGCGTTTTACTGTTAATATAGTAAAATCTCTAGAATGAACTAATATAATCAAAATCGTTAGACGAAAATGGCCTGATAGCTAACATTCAATTCAGATTTATCTAAAAAGTAAAATGATATTCATTCATATCAGAGTATGCATGCATATTACGCAATATTCGATATATCTGTTATCTACTGTCAATGAGTTTAGGGGAGAGGGGTGGTCGATGGAGCGGGTTGTTTTTGACAGGCAAAGAGATTTTGGTTCTTTACGTGCACGATCTTCTAGCTCACAGTGATTCCATCTTTTGGACTTCCGAATACAATTTTCAAGCCTTTTCATATCACACTTCCTCAGGAGTCCCCACCAAGCTTGAGATCCGCATAGCATTCTGGAGACGATGAGCGATTCGTAGATATCGTTAAGATTTTCTTTGCTTAGGCCGCGTGACCTCAGTATCTTCAGCTTCTGTAAATTCATGCACGAGCTAATAGTGTTCTCTATGTGATGTTCCATACCCAATCTCTCTGTAAAAGTTACTCCCAGTATTTATATCTGTTCCAATCTGTCAATGCCATCTATGCATGGTGGTATAGTGCCTTTTGCGATCTGGGGGAAGTGAAAACAACTTTAATTGCTCTTCTCGTATCAATTTCAGGTTGTTATGGTTAACGCCCTATCAGAGTATTGATTCATATGATACTCATTCATATGAGAGTATCGATTCATATCAGAGTATCGATTCATATGATACTCGTTCATATCAGAGTATCGATTCATATGATA
>JAYMFX010175540.1:5221-24364 GCA_036784945.1 Monocelis spectator | reverse complement strand
CAACCAATGTTGTCAGAACGGGTATTGACTAGTCAGAACGCGTTCTGACTGATTTCGGGTTCTGACGCTAACATATACACTGCACGGACTAGACGATTTTGGTCAGAGGTCAATTCAAATATTGTAATTGGATGGTATGATAAATCAGGTCGGTCGCGGTACGTAAACAAACTTTCGTTTGCAGTACTCAGTACATGTTTCTCATATCATAGAGTAAAGAGTAATGAGAATGAGTCTATATTATCGTTACAATGTAGGCTAGATGATATAATCTATAATTTTCATATGTAATCAATTAGATAAATATTCTCCATTATTATACTTTCCAATGGATCATTCAAAACTTTATTCAGAACATCGGGATAAGACACTTCGATGCTTTTTATTCTTTCCTCAAGAGTTTTGATCTGTTTCTTGAACTTATCAAAGAGACTGTCCCTTCTTTCGTGATCTTTAATAATGAGTTTCATTTGTTCAATTGTCTCTGAGAGGGTGTCGATTTGATCTTGACAACCACATTTTGGTTTCTTCAATTTAGTATCTATATTAGAAATGAAAAATCAAACGTTTAAAAATGTTAATCTATTATTTTTATCAGAAAAATAAAACAAATAATAGATCATTATACTTTCTTCTTGTAATTTTTTGATTAGGGCAGTATTTTCATCTAATTTCTTGAACACATCAGAAAATTTGTCTTTACTATCATCAACGTCAACTGAAATATTATAAAATAATTACATTTTTGCTTTATGATGAATAATCAAAATCTTATTCTATCCAAACATCTGTTCTCGAAGATAAAGGTATAACAATTTTCTTTACCTTCCTCTTGGTTGCAGTACATCCATGAACCAGAATAAACTGCGGTCTTTGAGCACCAGAGTTTGTTGGATGCCTCTGATGTACAAAATTGATATGTTGTTCCTTTATAGGTGAATGGAAACACACATCCTTCAGCTAAAATTATCAAAAATATTAAAATTTACTTATCCACTATACAACAGAGCCTCTCTTAGAAGATTAAGACTTTGATCAAGATCAAGATCACAGAGCCAAGCTTCAAATTCATAACTATGAGATAAAGTTTTGATTTGAAATGTGATCACAGTTCATGATTGCTATTTTCGCGAAGCTATAGGTAATGAGTCGCTTGTTTTCGGATTTCAAATTAAACTATGGTTTAAACCAAATCAAAATGTCCTATAAAATTCGAAACCATCAAAATAGCATAAGAAATCCACCTTCTAGAGGAAACTATTGCTAACAAAATAAAAATAAAATTTATTGAATAATAGTATAATAAATTCTTGCCAGACAATTACCTCGAACATCTCCATCATCCGAACGCACAAATTGAAGAAGAATCAGTGAAAACACTGCTTGTATAATGAGTTTTCTCATAGCTATAAGCTATTCATGTATAAACATTCACAAATGTCTTTATATATCGCTTTTAACACGGAATGCTTTTGTTTTTTGTTTAAATATACTTATACATAAGTACGGTACACATGTCGTTAAAAGTAAGATTCTAAATTCAGTTCAATGTTTAACTCATATACATAGTTCACAATCTTAAGCAATTTAAAAAAAACATGTCATTGTTTTGAATTACGAGTTAACGTGTTACATAAATATTGTGTAGTCATTCATTTTTTCCTTATATAACAGAATTTTTTTTCATATAGAAAATACCCATATTGTTTATCTAAACAAAAATCAAATTTGCTATACAAAAGATTTCAATACGTTCAATATTATTTAGCTGTTAGCAAATCTAAGATCCAATATGATCAGCTATATAGTTTACCAATTTAATATGATTTTATGCACATTAATTATATTCACTTTTCGAAAGCGCGCATTCGTATTTCAACTCTCATTCCAGTGGTAGAAGGACGACCGAAACTCGTTTAAGGGGTAAAAAGTTTCAAAAAATTGTTTGCCAAGAGTTACTACTGCGAACACGAGTGCTTTTACACAGGGTTATATATGCTCTGCCCCGGGACAAATGGATTCAACTTATGATTTATATAAATATTGATAAGAAAAATAGATCGCTTTATTTCCTGTATCAAGGACTACTCTAATAATAAGAACTCTAAATATTATTAGAGTAGTGCTTGCCTGTAATCAGGCTGATTAAAGAGGAAAGAGACTCTATCCTAAAACAGACGCAACACAAAATGCAACTAATAGCATAACTGTTGTTCTGTTAGTACTGTTGACCATTAGGCGGGATACACCGTTGTTGACCATTAGATGAGTTGAAAAAGATGTTGAGCAGAGATCGTATTGAGTTCATTTAGTTTTCTGAGCGCAGTGTTTTGCAATGTATTTTTTGATATATGGCTAATTTATATTTTATACTAAATTATTTAGTCCTTTTAAATGAGATTCTGTTTTTTACCACTATTTAATCATATTTAAATCACAAAAGGGTATAATTATACTGAGTTAAATTAAATTATCTTATTGCAAAGTAAATTTTCCAACATCAATGATGCATTATTAATATTCGAATCTGAATAAACTTTGTTTTAATGAAATAAAATATCAATAGAGCTTCATTCAAAAGTTTAGTTATCCAGTAATTGTTACTATTATTTTTCATTTTTTGATATTTCATTTTTAAAGACTGTTTTATTGATGACTAATCTATTAATCTATCTGAATAATATCTGATTTATTTATAATTTTGAAATAGGTAACCTATGAGTTGCAGTTTGATATGATACAGATCTTTTTTACACTATCTACACTGGAAAAAAAGACTATTTAATCACACAATTTCCTCATAACTTGTCACTTTGGTACCGACTAATAAATAGTGGCTAGATATCACTATAATTAGTTTATAACTTGTTGTTCATATCTAGCCAATTAGGTAATTGATAAAATTGCAGCATATCTAGCCAAATTGAAAACTAGTTGACTATAGATAATCATATAAATCATAGCATAACTTGTCATTATAAACCATAGCATAGAATAATAAATGTGTAGTTAAAACACTGCAAATAAAACTGATCCACTTGTCAACATGGTTAGACTTCAAGTTATGAAATTAACCAATCAGAATGTCCAATTTACAGTCAACTTATATAAGTTAATGTCAGTTTATACAATCAACCAATCAGATTTGAGTATTTCTGTCAATAACTTGATGGGTCCATTTGTCAATATGGGTTAACGTTTTTATATGGGAACAGGTGACCTAAGAAATCCTATACCTTTGTTTTTTATGTTAGAATCAGAACATATTCATTTTGATTACTCTACAAATTAAAATAACAATGTATATATATAAAAACTTTACATCTTATTGGTACCACAGAGATGGTAAGTATCAATAGTCAATAGTAAAAGTTTAAATATTTTAATTAAAATAAATCATCATTTTTTGCAGTGTAGTTTATTATCATAATATTAAGCAGTGGGGAAAGTATTATTTATAAAAACTATGAAGCACAATATGATATTTCTTAGCAAGTTATGCAAATTCTGCTGAAATAAAATAAATTTAATTTTGCTGCTCAGAGACAGCTTCTACTCACTTTATAAGATTAAGTGTATTATTTTCAATAGTTAAAAATTTGCATTGCAAACTAAATTGTGTATAAATTATTGTAATCAAAATTATAAATTCTATGATTTCATCTTACTTTCTTTGCTATATATTCTTTTCTTAAACTGTTTCTTAAAATGTTTTCTTACCTTATAAACTTCTGAAACTTTTAAAGACAAAATATTTTAAAATCTATTTTAGATTAGGATGAAAAGGCAGTCCTTTTAGAATTTTAATTAAAATATCCAATCAACCACATTCTGGAGGTTACTTGCTCAATTTGTCTACTGATTGATTTCCATAGAAGCTGTTATAAGATAAATAGCATTTCAAAACAATTCTGAAAGAACCTATGGCAATAAGTTAACCAACTTACAGATGAGAGGAGTAGTGATAATAATTCAGCAGAAGTATATTTGTTTTAGGAATGAGTAAGTTAATCTTTATTAAAGATCTATGAATCTGCTATGTTTAATCTATTAGTGTACAATCTTACTGATTAAGATAAGTTTATATTACTACATTATGCTCAATAGCGCCAAAGGTTTAAATATATTTTTTAAAGTTTAAAGTTAAAGTTTTAAAGGTTATAGTAAAAGTTTTAAGAAAAATTCCTTAATTATTAAAATTAATAGAGCTATGTTTCACAGTTAATTATTTGCAATTCCAAAAGCATTATTGAAAACAAAGGTTACACATTATTCTTAAGATGTTCCAATAATTTTTCTGCATTTTTTCAATCAATTCTACACTTGCTTTTGTTTATAGAGTTTATTATAATACATTGATTTTACATTGAAAGAATATTTATTTTACAATTTCAGCAATGCACAGATTTAAGCTTCTTTCAACCTGCAGTTCTATTTTAACAAGATATTTACCACATCGAACTATAAATTATAAAGCCAATCAATCAAATAAAATGAGACTGGGTCTCTATTTCCTCTGTTCTGGGTTTGCCATTTCGACTGTTGCATATTATTCTTCAAGTGAGCAACAGAAAAGAAAAGTTCGAGTAATTTTTGGTGGAATGGGTAGATTTACAAGGTTTTATAATTAATATTTCTTCAATCCATTCTCAAGTACAAATAAATATTGCAACTATGAGTAAAATTCATTTCTATAATATTAATGATTTGGAAATTCCAAATGTTTATAAAAATAAATGATTAATTTCTAAAACAGTTGAAAACTAAATGCACATAGTGACGATCAAGTTACACTATGCTTACTTAATTTTTTCTAGGTCTATATACTATGGTTTGGTAGTATCTGTCGACTATCACTGGTCTCTCTATAATTTGGATGAAGTAAGTGTTATAAATATATACAGGCTTGTACTTCTAACAAAACGACCATTTGAATCAGTAAAAAGACAGTTAAAAGCGTTTTGAGGCATTGAAGAGTATAAATGTTAGTACTTGGTTTTTCTGATTTAATAAAAACAATCTATTTTTACAGAGCAAATTATATTTGATTGCTGATATCCTTATCCTTATATTTATTAAAGTTGAATGCTTGTTACATAATTAGTAAATTTGAATCATGTTGATATTTTAATTAATTTCCTTAACCTGATGTTAGCAATATTAATTACTTTTGTAAGTTACTTCTCTGTTGGATGTTTATATTGACATGATGTGTCGAGAAAAAACAAGCAGCGAATTATAAAATTCACAGTAATTAATAATGGATATCTTAAAATATATTCATGAACATTAAATATTATACTTGGTTTACTTACTGAGTGTTCGAATGAATTCTGATAATTTATTCAATTACATTCTTTTGCTTTTAGAATTCTGAGGATTACTCAAATGCATTAAAAGAATGTCACCTTAGAGCCGCCGAGTCCATTCTTAAAGCATGCCTCAAAAATGGTGGTCTTTATGTGAAGTTGGGTCAAGGCTTGTGTGCCATGAATCACATCTTGCCCAAGGAATATCTTCAAACACTCGAGATACTTCATGATCAGGCCTTAAAAAGAGGAAAAAATGAAGTAAACTAAAATTTGTGTATCGATTATTTGACAGTATTCGATAGAATTGACTGAAAGAAAACAAACCGAGTCAATCATCGCTTTATTTTAAATAAACAAAAACTTCAGGTGAATCAACTTTTCCTGGAAGATTTTGGTTGTCCTCCGGATCAGGTATTCGCGGAATTTGACGAAAAGCCATTCGCCGCGGCCAGCTTAGCTCAAGTTCATCGGGCAGTTACCTACGATGGCGAAGAGGTTGCCGTGAAGGTTCAATACATCGATCTTAGAGAGAGGTTCTATAGTGACATTAAAACCGCTGAGATTCTCTGTATACTGCTTGAGTACATGCACCCTTCGTTTGGGTTCAGTTGGGTGATGAGAGACCTGAAAGTAAATGATAGCTCTTTATTTATTTAATAGGTACTTTTCGAGTTTCTATGTAGTAATTTTATTTTGTATATTTAAACAATTTTTTAATTTTTTCAAAGTCAACCTTAGAAAGAGAATTGGACTTCGAGAATGAAGGAGAGAATGGTGAGCGCTGCGCAAATATGCTCTCCCATATGCCTGACATCTACATCCCCCGGGTGAACTGGTCTTTGACTAGTAAGCGAGTACTCACCGCAGAATACATCCACGGCATCAAAATCAATCAGGTGATGAATTAACTGTCCAAACTATTTATAAATTAATTGGCTTTAATCTTAACTCCACAAATCTCACAAGACAATTATTTGAAACCAAACTGGAAGATTGATAATAATATGTTTGACTCTAATTGTCATCATGAAATTCAATCTTTAGAAATCCGCTATTCAAGCTGCTGGATGGAGTATAGCTGATATCGATCAAATAATTGTCAAAGCGTTTTCCCACCAAATATTTTGCACGGGTTTTGTGCATGCTGACCCTCATCCAGGCAATCTCCTGATCAGACAAAATCCCAAGAAATCTCGATCTCCCCAGGTGGTACTGCTCGACCATGGCCTGTATGAAAGTATCTCTCTCGATGACAGACTCAATCTCTGTCAGTTTTATAAAGCTATAGTGAAGAAGGATGAACGTCTTATTCAGAAATATTCCTCATTGCTCAATGTCGACGGTAAACATGTTTTTATTTATTTATTAATATTTCGTTGTTATTCTTTTTTCAAGTAATGTAACCTTGCAGCAACTTGGCGTTTAAAAATGGCGTGCATTGTAATTTTTTTCTTTTAGATTGGTTGACTTTCTCTGAAATAATAATTCAACGACCCTTCAATAGGTCTGGAATGCATCTATCAGCTCGACTCTCTAAAAAGGATATTCTTTATATGAAGAAGATGGCCTACTTTCATTTCGATAAGATTATGGACACACTGAAACAGATGCCAAGACCCTTGTTATTGATTATCAGGTGACAATGCCAATCAAAATACAACAATTAAAATGATAATTATAGGCTTACATTTAACATAAGATTTAATTATAATTTACAGAAACCTGAACATTATTCGTTCCATATGTCGTAGTCATGGTGATTTAGTTGATCGTTACGTAATCATGTCAATGAGGTGGGATATTATTATGATAACTGCAGATGTGTATAGTGAATATTCCTATAATTATATCTAATATGTTTTAATGCTTTATCAGTGCAATTGATGGATGTCATATTGAAAGTAATCCTATCGGATTTTCGACAAAAGTTAAAGCATTTTCAGAAAGACTGCATCTGACTACCCTATTGAAGTAAGTGGTTATTCTTTAAATATTTCAAATTAAAGTAAAATAAACATATCCCTAAACTAATCAAATCCAGTTGCAGTATTCTTTTGAAATAAGTTTGTGTTAATATCTGTAAACTGTCCTATAAGCCAATCATGATATTCAGCCATTTCGCTTCGCCAATAATAATGTTTTTCATTTTAGGATTGATTCATTCATTACGTGGCTGGGTTTAGCTTACTTCCGCCTAATGATTTGGTTGGGTAGAGTGCCCTCATTTGAACAGATTGAGGAAGAATTGCAGTCTACGTTGTCTTTCCAGTCAGCTTGTCCTATTAATTTATCTTAGCTCTATAACCTTCTTCATGTTAGATTTCCATATTATTAATATATCTTATTTTCGTTTGATATTTTTTTAATATGAGCTATAAAAAATGAGCAATCATTTTACAGCTTTTATCGTGACAATTGTGTATACATATAACTTATTTCTATAGTCCATTTATTATCACCACCGTGAAATGTCACAGTTTTATAATAAAGTCCAAACAAATGACTAAAATGTTTTTTTTATTGAAGTATAAATATGTTATCCTCTATAGATTTGTTTATCCGCAAGCATTTCACAGTTTTAAATAGAAGTTAGTAGGTAATTACAATATTGTCAACAGCACTTATCCGTGGACAACGAAATTAAAGTTCACACACCTATCGCATTGTATACCTATAGTGTACCTATATAAAGTTGATTATATTAAAGTTTGTAGACATATAAGTAGACATTGTAGACTATAAACAGCTTTGTACAGTTATGGAATCTGTTAAGTGGTTTATTTAAAATCATGAATCACACAGGAGAAAAAGTAAAATGATGTTATTAATTGAAGTGGACAATTTATGTCCAGATATCATTTTAGTTATCAATAATCATGAAACGATCGGACTTAAATAATAGAAGTCATGAAAGTTCTTATAGTTATAAAATGAACAATAATAAGTTGATTTTATTTAGAAAAGCTAAAAAGTACATCCAATAGTGATCTCTGCATGATTAGGCTGCACCCTTATGAGTTTTTCTATCGTCTGTTACCAATTATTAAGGTGTGTTTTTGAAAATACATTTAGTTTCTAGTGTCACTGAAATTTTTACAACTTTAAATATAAAAAAATTTGTGAATTTTTAAATGTTATCTAATTACTGAATTCATCTCAATATTGCTCGTTTCATTTAACTGTTACTTCGGTTCATATAATTTAAAATATTTAGTACATTTATTCAGTTTGCTAAAACACACCTGATGAGGTAGCACGAAATATATTGTGTGTTATGAATAAACTGGCTCTACTTTTTCTTTATAAAATAAATTTAATGGCTAAGCTCACAATTTTAGACTTTTATTGGTCAAGCTTCTGATATATCATCAAGTTTGAATTAGAATGAAATGAAAATATTTTGTTTATTGGATTTATATGATTTATAGTCTATATAGGCTAATGTTTGATCTATAATTGACGTATTTAACCTTAATGAATTAACAATTATTTAAAATTTAATATCGTTTTACTATATTAAATAAAAGTTTTGTTGTTAGTGTAAATAACTACATCGGAATGTCTTGAAATGAGAATTCGAATAATATTTACAATTTTATATAAATATGTAATTAATTGATTGATTATAGAGGTAAACATAAAAATATATTTTAGTGTTAAAAATATACATAAAATCTAATCTATGTTTACGATAAGTAGGTTACCAAAAATTATCAATTATAATATTTTAAAAAGTTTAGATTAATTAAAAATCAATATGTGTTATGCCTAATTCTCAGAATGAATGAATTTTATGAGAATTATTGCATGTTTTTATGTAAAATTCTACTTGTGTGAATAACTATTTTTCTCACAAAACAAAACTCTAATGGCTTTTGTGCTTATGAAAGTGAATGCCCAGCATACAGTACACATACTGTATTATGTATTATGACATATTTGCTTTTGTATATAGTGTTCCCTCAAATTACAGTGCATAGTATAATTAAAGCAGTAAGCATATGTACACAAATGTATGGTACACATACACATATATCATATTTACCCAAGAGATGAAATAACTTAATTATATGACAGTAATTAATATTTACTATAAAAATTTATGCTGTTTTAATTTAAAATAACATGCACAGAGTTTTGGGTCTTTTTCATCTGTAGGAGCCCCTAAATCGTGATTATTTATAACAATAGATATGCAGTTTTTTTTCATTTGCAGGGCCTCCTAATTTTTTCTTAAACTTTCTATGCATTTAAAATTTTGCTGTCATCCTGTAATCAACTATATCCCTTTTGCATTGCTGCTTTAAAAAGTGGCTAACTTTCCTAGTATGTTTAACATTTCACCATCATGTATTCCACATGATTTAGAGTGTATATTATTTTTACACAATCATGGTTCTTTTCCCATTTTTTATATTAGGAACCCCACAAACCAAAAAGTGCCAGAATGTCCTTTATTTCTGCACATTTAATTATTTGAAAGTTTTTTAATACCCAGCATTATTTCTATTATTAATAAATTTCTTACAAGACCAAAACATTTGTGCATGAAATTGTATATTTAAATGCCTAAATTTTCATTTTTTCAAAAGATTATATATCTCAGAAAGCATTTTACAATAAGTTTATTTACAACAGTATAAGTATCAATATTCTAATTTTTGAAATGAAAAATAAATTGTTCGTACACCAAAAGACAAATATACCAAATTTATCCTAGAAAATTTACAAAGTTATTCCTAAGAAAGTTAATTTTCATGTTTTAGTTAATTGATAAGATTAAAACATTTAAGCATTCATGAATAAATTTGACAAAGGATTTAAAAATATAAACAAGCATTTAAGAATTGTTGTTTATTTACTTTTATTTAAGATAATTAAATTTTAATTCATCAAAATTATTATTTTCAGAAATATTATTTGATTATCTGAATTGAAAATCTTGGTTCTACATTTTGTTAACCAAAGAAATGAATCGCTTGCAGTATCAATCATCCAGTCAAGCAGATGGTCACCATAAAAGCAATTCTAATAAATCATCACCTTCAAAACAGTCTTTATTGAATGGAGAATTTACAGAATTTCAATTAAAAATAAAAACACTGTCCCCCTCTTGTGCCACTACTTTCACAACTAATGAGAGGTCCACTGCTTTAGATTATTTGATGAGCTGCCTTGTGACCTCTTTAAAAATTTTGGATCATCATCAAACTAAGGACGAAATCGAAAAACATGAATCCATAATCAAGTCAATAATCAATTGCATTTCAGAATTACTCCAAGGAAATAATCCCTTAGATCATCAAGTGTGTTTTGATATTTTACATATATTTATTAATATTTATTAATATTCAATAATAAGGTTTTATTATATTACATTTTGATTTTATCCATAGGTGAAGTACAACGCACTGTCTTCGCTTAACAAAATTCTTTCCTCCCAGACCAGTCATAGCAGAATTGCCAATATATTAAAGGACTATGCTGTCTTTCTTTTACCATCGATTGTGTCAAGTTTATCAGATTTCCGCACATCAGTACGGGGTAGAGCTCCTCCAGGAGCTACAACTCTCAAAATGATTGCCTCCCTAAATCCACCCGATACCAGTGTTTCTATGCTTAAATCAGTCATAGATAATGGACTTTATTCATCAAATGATGACCTTAGACAGGCAACTTGTATCATTCTACCGTCATTGTTGACTCCTGCACTTCAGTTGGACTTTCTATATCAAGGTATTTTTCATAAATTTGTGGAAATTTGTTAGAAATTACATTATTTTCTCTGTGATAGTTAAAATAACTTTCAATTGTAACAATTTTAATATAATGTTTTCAGAGTATTTTTATTACTTTCTAGGTTATCCGCCTTTGATAAAAGAAGATGAAGCCTCCTCTACTTGCCTTGCAGCTACTCTCATGGCTGCCATAATTCAGTATTTGCATAGATCAGAATTGCAAGAGGTGTTATTGCAATCTTTAAATACTCTGCGATTACAAATTGGAGATGAAAGCTTTGTAGAACAGCTAGATAAGCTTCCTAGAAAACTGCAAAAAGCTTACCTTGAAGCCTGTCGGGAATTTTCTAATCGAAGAATATATCAACAAAGTTCGGTAATCCAATAGCCCTATCTGTTTTGTATATCAGTTTTGATTGACGAGGAGCAAGTTAGAATATTGACAAACTGTTTTTAACTTGGTCATTTAAAATTTTAGCAAACCTCTTTACGATTGAGTCAGTCAAGTTCTGTTGAACAATTAGACCAAGTGTCTGGCTTAAACTCTTCATTTACTCAAGATTCCTGTTCTACTCCCCGAAATCTTCAAAACAATTCTGCTCCAGCGGATCCCTCTTGGAGGACGCGATCAAACATTGTGGCCGGTTTTATTCCAATCGATGTTAAAGAACACCTGTCGAACGGGGATTCAAAAGTATTTTCAAATAACAATTTGTGAATTATGCTTCAGTAAAACAAAAATTAACTTACTATTTGAAAACTTTCGATAAATTAGATCGTACTGGAGAGATCACTTCAGCAGAGTGAAACTGGTTGTTCACTAGGAATCGTTTTAAATCGTTTTTTCGTTTGTTTCAGATGAGATTCAAAGCTGTTGAACAGATGCGAAACAGTTTCGAAGAACTATGCACCAAGAAGCGTTGTAGCGATGTTCTCCTAGCCAACATGTCGGAGCTAATCCCTATTTTGCAAGATCTTTTATCGGACAGTAACTTTCATATAGTGAAAACAACTTTAGAAATGCTAGCAGGTATAGTGGGCAAGTCATCTGTTCCAGCTTATGGCGGTTCTGACACCGTGAACATTCGATCTTATTCGAACCAATTAGTGGCAATGCTTTTGAAAAGCTTGGGAGATAATAAAAAAGTAAGCTATCTAACAACTAAGTGTAGAAGTTTGCTTGTTCTGAGAATTTCCAATGATGTTTAGGAAATGGTTACGTGTTAGAGTTTGAATACCTCCATTTTTTGGGGTTGATTAAATTTCAGGTGGTTCAAATGTGGGTCATGCGGTATGCTATGACTCTCATGCGACAACTAGAAACAGAATTTGTGCTATCTCAGCTGGGTCAAGTGGGTCTCTATCATCGCAACTCCAGAATTCGACAAGAAACCATTGATATCATCATTGGAGCTCTGCTACAATTTCCCAGTGGAGATTTCGATCTGGACCGTTTATGCCAATTGGTAGCACCCACTCTCGCTGACAGAAAACAAACAGTAAGTTTACATTCAATCAAAATTTTCTTTTAACCACGAACAGTTCCCCCATCAAATTGTGTGTATGTACACATATGCATGTAGGTGCGACAAGCCAGTCAAGAGTGTATCGCTGTTCTCGCTCATTTACTGGGTGCCGGTAAACTAGAGCCGCTGATTGAAGCGATCGATGACATTGACCGTCAAATGTATTCCAAATCACAAGAGCAGACCTTCAATGAAATTGTGAAACAACGATTAGCTCGTCACCAGCTGCCAAGATTGACCAATCAGGGTCTGGTTGAGTATGCCATCACTCGTACCGAGAGTCGAGTCAATTCTGCGAGTATGAATCCCAATTTGATAGCTATCACGCATGAAGGCACGCCTAATCTCATTAAGAGGGAAGCTTCAGACATCATGGAAGCAACGCGTAGACACTCGGGTGCCAAAGCAAAGGGATTGTTTAAATTGCCTTGGGAGTCTGAGTCCAGCTTCTTGGATCGCACTTCCGAATCAAGAGAAAAGGTGCGTTCTACATCTTTATCAAAAGTAGGCGCAAATACAGTTGTATAAATCTATTAGCTAAAGTTACTAATTTGATCGATTATATTTGGATGGATGTATTCTAATGTATTCATTCATTATTAAATAAGATTTCAACCAGAACTGACTCCTTCTCCTCGGGAACTCAATCTATTCGTTCTTCTAACTCATCGTTTATGGACTTACCAAAGAGTGATGACATGATTGATCGAGATAGAAGCCTAGTGAATAGATTCAACAAACCGCCTATTCCCGATATATTTCATTCATCTAAAAGCATGCCTTGCTCTGGAAAGACTTCTCCGCAGAATTTTGTAAGAGTGTCTATATAACATGTATTACTTTTCGATGCATTTACTATAGTTGTCAATCAAACACTGTCTGTATATAAATAGGAATGTTTGCTAATTCTGCAGGTTTCTGATCTGGAATGCAATTACGCGTCAATAAGTCATCGTGAAGTTGCAAATCATGATCAGCATTATAAAAATGACCAACAGTCTTCCCAAGTAGACACACCAACAAGTTCAGCTAAAGGCAGATCTAAAACTTTACTGTCGGAAGGTATAAATAATCTTTACTCATCTTACTTACACTTAATTGAAAGTCCTTAACCATCTAGAACGAGATATTTGGAGTATAGGATACTTCAATGAATGCGCACACTTAGTCCAACTCCTGAATAATTTTAGACAATCCCTTCCCTACCAAACCCACTCTCATACGCAGCGCTAGGAAGAGGCAGGATAGTGCCACTTCATCACGCACCAATAGTGCGGAGTCACGCGTGATTTCTGGCTACTCCACCACATCGCGTGAAACCTCAGCGAGTGTCTTCAGTGACAATCTGCCGAGTCTTTACTCTGACAAATTCCAAACAATCGCATCTGATCATTCCGCCAGTAGTGGTAATAAACCGAGAAGCAATCGTAGCCAACAAGATAGTGGCTTCAGTAGTCGAGGTACGAATTTAATTTATACGGAAGTGTCTTCGATGACTTGCGATGAAATGGAGAGTCGGGATCAATCTGTAAACAATCAGAATGAAGATCCTAATCAGGTACATTCATTTTACAATGATGTATTTTGTGCTTCATAAATCAAAATATTGTTTACACATTACTCATAAGCAGTATGCGTCTAATATAATTTATGTCAGGTTTGGGTAACATCATAATCTGATTAATTATGATACAATCGATATTTTAAAATTTGTTTAGATGGATCACTCACTGATGAGCATAAGAAATTCGGCAAACAGAAAGAAGGTCGCAACCAGAAAGAAGGCGATGGAAGAAACTCTGAAACAAAAAGAATTAGAAAGGATGGACACAGATATGTAAGACAGTATCTACAGTTATAGTGTATGAAAGCGAACATATTTTCAGTATTTCCATTTTGACAAAGTAGACTTGTCGACACCTTTTGACATTAAACAGTATTCCAATGTTTGACTTGTCGACCCTATTTGACATTAAACAGTATTCCAATGTTTGACTTGTCGACCCTATTTGACATTAAACAGTATTCCAATGTTTGACTTGTCGACACTATTTGACATTAAACAGTATTCCAATGTTTGACTTGTCGACACCTTTTGACATTAAACAGTATTCCAATGTTTGACTTGTCGACACTATTTGACATTAAACAGTATTCCAATGTTTGACTTGTCGACACTATTTGACATTAAACAGTATTCCAATGTTTGACTTGTCGACACCTTTTGACATTAAACAGTATTCCAATGTTTGACTTGTCGACACTATTTGACATTAAACAGTATTCCAATGTTTGACTTGTCGACACTATTTGACATTAAACAGTATTTCAGTGTTTGACTTGTCGACACTATTTGACATTAAACAGTATTTCAGTGTTTGATTTATTGACACCATTTGACATTAAACAGTATTCCAATGTTTGACTTGTCGACACTGTTAAAGTTTTCCGAACTGAATATTTATCAAAATTTATATTCTCAGGCAAATGTCAGCCGCTAGAAGTCAAGCTGTCAATGCAGAATCTCCAACATCTCCTACCTCTTATAGTCCGTATTCGGGAGCAACCTTTAAGGCAAATCCCAATTATAATGGACTGGTAGTTGGTAAAGGTTACACCGAAGATAATCCGCCTAATTTGGAATCAGAAAGTTTGACCAACCAAATCGACAGCAAACCATATGATAAAAGGAAACAACCAATAAAAGGTTAGCGAATTGATATTTTAGAATTCCTATATCAAGGCTATATTTGATGATAGGAATTTATTTGAATCTTCTTATCAATACAGGCACTGCTTCAACATCTCGAATGGGTTCAACCTCCAGTTCGACATCAAAAAATAGCTTCGATTCTGATGATCAAGCATCTGCTTTCAATCAAACAAATGAAGAAATTTTCAATGTTATTGGTAAAAGTGAGTCTGAATGAAATTCTAAAACTACTTCATAAATTTTTATACAGAAATTCTCCTTATAAAAGCAAATTATGATATTTAACAGGAATGTTTGACAATTCTGGAAGATGGGACAGTGAAAAACTGAAACCCAAACCTCCCGATATCAGCAATGAAGAGTGGAGAGCCACCCAGTATTCGGATCCGCATAATGTCCCAGAAAGTGAGGAATTATTTAGTACAGTTTGGAGAACTAATAGCTCATTTGATTGTCTTGAGGAGAGATATCTCATTGATGCCTGTCTAACAGAGTGAGCTGAGTGTCGAGAGGAGAGAGGAGAGATATCTGATTGGTGACTGTCTAACAGAGTGAGCTGATTGTCAAGAGGAGAGAGGAGAGAGGAGAGAGATATCTGATTGGTGCCTGTCTAACAGAGTGAGCTGAGTGTCAAGAGGAGAGAGGGGAGAGATATCTGATTGGTGCCTGTCTAACAGAGTGAGCTGAGTGCCGAGAGGAGAGAGGGTAGAGATATCTGATTCGTGACTGTTTAACAGAGTGAGCTGAGTGTCGAGAGGAGAGATATCTCATTGATGCCTGTCTAACAGAGTGACTTGAGTCTCGAGAGGAGAGAGGAGAGATATCCGATTGGTGCCTGTCTAACAGAGTGAGCTGAGTCTCGAGAGGAGAGAGGAGAGATATCTTATTGATGCCTGTCTAACAGAGTGGGCTGAGTGTCGAGAGGAGAGAGATTATTGATCACTGATTTGACTCTTAGGGTGATATGTCGCTTTTTATTCTACGCCAATTGACATTCTTTTAGAAATAACTGCTGAACCGAATCGATCTCAAAGACCGCCGGCTGCCCCCAAATGTCAATCTCGAAGAAAGTCAAAGTGAGTCATAATAATTATGTAGCTGAAACAGTGAAATCTTCTTCGAAAGAAATTACTGATATTTTCATGAATATTTCAGTGCGCATACATTACTGATGCCATCAAGTAGAGCCATGCACCGCTCACGGTCTGAGAACCAATTAAATGATGTTAGCACGCTCTCCTCATCCGCAATGAGCACTACAGTAGCATCGGTGGACCTGTCGTCCGCCAATCAGGAAGACAGCGCACGCTCGTCCAGTCCACTGATTCCATTACCGCAGCCTACAAAAAGTATTCCAACTGCATTAGAGCTGCTTGGTAAAGCTGAATGGGAGAAAAATATCGATGGATTGAAAATCATTCAGCGATTGGTGCAATTTCACAGTGATGTTTTAGCCAATCGGAGTGTAGATTTGCATCAGATACAATTCGCTGTTTGCGTTAATTGTAAAAATCTCAGATCACAAGTAAAACAAAAACTTTTATGTCGAATTCAAACAAATTATTTTACTATAAAAACAAGTCCTCTTGACTATTTGGTGTTCCGTCGGTTGTGTCTTCTACTCAGATGGGCATCTTCCCGATGCCAAAGCCTGTTGTGTATTCATTGATCATTGTACGCTTTCTCAAGACTCTGGCTGATCCTAACAGGGCTACCTTCTAGATGAGTCCTTTTCTAGCGCTTCGATCCATTTCCTTAGCTTCTTTGGTGTTGTTTCAAGTGCTCCGACAATGCTAGGTATAACTTTAGCTGTCTTCAGTTTCCAGCTCTTCTTAACTTCTCTGTTCGTCCTCTTTTGAGATGACTCGGGAGTCGCCTGATACTGCAATGTCGATTATAACTGCTGATAAATGTTGTTTTTCATTATCTACCAGCAGAATGTTTGGTCTTTTGTGTTATATTCGGTGATCTGTTTGGATACTGAAGTCTCATAGGAGCTTCATTCTGTCATTTTCTAGGACTGGCGTATTTTTACCTTAATGTTGGTACTATTTGCTCACATGATGGAATCCTAATTTCTTGTGAAGACCTCAGTGAACAATGCTATGATTCGATCATGTCTTGCTTTATATTCAGTCCCCGCCAGTTTTCTACATTCACTCAGTAGATGATGGCCTACGGATTCATCTCTATCCTTGCACATTCTTGAAATTTGTTGGGTCAATGCTAAAATACGCAGAAGCCAAAATACAGCAGGAGCCAAAACGTTTTCGAAACACGACTGATCACATGCAGGAGCTAAACTTAATCTCTCTACACTACTCTCTACTATCCCTCCAAGTTTTATGCCTCTAACCACTAGGGTTCGGATACAGTGTCCAAAATAGTGTCATTAGAGATTTTATGTTGTAATGTAAATATCACCGAGTTTGAAAACTTCAATATATTTTAAGATGGCTACTATGTCACTTGATGGCTACTATGTTACCACTTCGAGATATCACCATGAAGTTTTAGTATTATGTGGGCAAGGGCATAGAGAGCCAAATTTTGGCTCCTATATTTGGACATATTTTGGCTGCTATGTCCGACCATTTTCAGATATGGTCATGAGGTTTTAGTATTATCTGGAGAGGTATAGAGAGCTTAAATTTAGCTCCTGCGTGTGATCGGTCTTGTTTTGAAAATGTTTTGGCTCCTGCTGTATTTTGGCTTCTGCGTATTTTAGCATTGACCAATTTGTTGGCGGAAGATCTTAGCTTTCACCACATTTGTATTGGGGCCTGATCTTGTGCGGCTTGGATTCTCTTTTCTGTTTATGAGCCATTATTCTTTCAACTTCGTTTTTCACTATTCTTTAATCTCAACACTTTTGAGCTTTCGTCTATTTATTCAGACTCGCTTTCTCATCATCTATACAGTCTTCTATGCTCATTAGATCTCTTCCATTTTCCTTTCTTGGGATATAAACTCTGTAGATATCGGCTTTGGGATTGAGGGCTCCGTGTATGGTCATGAGCTTTCTGGTCTTTTTGCCATTTTTTCGAAGCTCTTCCTTGTTCAATAATTCCTGTACTATATCTATACTGCCCAGATGTTCATTGTTCATCATTATTATTACTATTCCTATAATAATTGTTCAGGTATCCCGTATGGCTATTCAAACTCTTGGCTGTATCTATAATTGTCTGAAGAAAGCCTGCGACACTGATTTGGAACACACAGTGAAGATATTGCTCATAAGATCTGCAGAAACGAATGCCTTTATTCGAGAGGATGTAAGCGCAGCTCTATCAGCAATGATAGACTCTGTGACCCCTCAGAGAGCAATTGCTGCTCTAATCCATACAGGAGCTAAGTAAGCACATGACTTCAAAATTTAAAACAAATTCAAAATGATAAAATTTCCAACCAATCAATATTTACCGGGGATCTTATTTGATTTTCAGAATGTTTTATCGGGTGAATAATTAGTATTTTGTTAGTTTTGTTATGCTAATTGTTTGAAAATTTTGATGTTATTCATCACTTTTTATGGAACTGAATCCTTTTGAAAATGTGGCTAAACATTAGTCTCTGAATGAGTAACCAAAAAATAAAACGAATTAACCAAAATAAGTGATTTTAGAAATTCCAAGTATTTAATGACAGTTTATAAATAGAACAAATGGGTAATTTTGGAAATTCCAAGTATTTAATGACAGTTTATAAATAGAAGAAATGGGTAATTTTGGAAATTCCAAGTTTACAATGACAGTTTATAAATAGAAGAAATGAGTAATTTTGGAAATTCCAAGTTTACAATGACAGTTTATAAATAGAAGAAATGAGTAATTTTGGAAATTCCAAGTTTA
>JAYMFX010175429.1:0-11456 GCA_036784945.1 Monocelis spectator | reverse complement strand
ACATGTAATCTGGTATGAAACATGTAATCTGGTATGAAACATGTAATCTGGTATGAAACATGTAATCTGATAAGACACATGTAATCTGGTATGAAACATTTAATCTGGTATGAAACATGTAATGTGGTATGAAACATGTAATCTGGTATGAAACATGTAATCTGTTATGAAACATGTAATCTGTTAAGAAACATGTAATCTGGTATGAAACATTTAATCTGGTATGAAACATGTAATCTGGTATGAAACATGTAATCTGGTATGAAACATGTAATCTGGTAAGAAACATGTAAAAACATACAGTAGAGCATCCCTATATCTATGAGCAAAAACAGACTTTATACAAGATTATATGAAACATGGTAAACTACAGTGATTTTAATTAGCTTCTAACTATAAATAAATTGAATGGTAATTGAAGGATTGCTTAATATAAGGTAAATGTGAATATGATATGGTCCTCCTACAGTAGGAGTCAAATCAACGAACTTTTTTGATTTTAATGACTCGGGGAGATTTATACCTTTATAAAAAAATCGATAATATTCAAAACCTACAGTTTGATGTTTGAGTTATAACTATATGTACACTTGCAAATTTAAATGGAATGAAGCATATAGGTGAAGAATAGATAAGTGCTACTATAATGTAGATAGAATTGGGAAACTTAGGTATGTGCTAATATCATCCTCAAAAGATTTAAATGGACGGTATTACATCAAAAATTAAAAATAATTTATTAAAACTAAATGGGCGTTTCAAATGATGGCAATTTTGGTATCAGCTTTGGTCACATCATCTTATAGGCGTGTGGAATCTAAAATAAGACCATAAATAAACTATCATAAAAATATCATATAAAACGAGAGTAACATTCTCCGCCGGATTCCTCCACCGGAATTCCGCCCACAGTTGTCCTGGCATTAATTTTGAAGTTAGAGAGCTGAAATTTCGTACACGTATACTTCGCTCAAAATAAACTGCCCCAATACAAAATTCACATCGATACGACATCGGTTTCCTACCAAAATCGATAAGAGTAGACCCCCAATATTAGCTGAGAGCCCCACGGCTAGTATTTCGTCAATTTAGAAGCTACACTCTCCGAATTTTAACACAATCTACTTAGAGTAAATCAAAATGTCCTAACAAAAAATCAGAAAGATCGCCTCATGGGAAGTCTCTTAAAATAGCTTACGAAAGTACCCCTATTAATTATATCATATATTGTTACATAGAAGTGGTTAGGGGTATTTTGGGGATATTTTTGTGTGGTGTCATGTCAGCTTGTTGTTTATCAAGATCTTGGATCGGTGGTATATATACCGATATACTGACATAGCTATAATAACCTTATAATTAGTTCTCATGCTGTAAAACGATAAGTAAATTATCGATTAAAGTAGCTGAACGTACAACACAGGCAACGCATATATCTACATTTGAGACTAGTGTTGGTGTACCAGTAAGTGAACCTATTCTCTTTCTAATACTAGCATAGTTACGTCACATCAAATAGAATTAAAGATGGAAAAGATATAGTAGCAAAAAAGACAATTGCCTGTTTCTTAACCTATGAGCTCCAACGTCAAAAACATTGATTCTGACAATTTCAAATAAATTCAAAAACTGTGTAAAAGTATAAACATGAGCACTGAAATACTATCTAAATCCATAAAGCGCATTGGCAGAAAATCAAGCTCTAGAGGAAAACAACCCACCTATCTTCTATTACTCCACCAAACAAATGCTCAACTAAGTCTCATAACATTGACAACTCTCTAAAATAAACTTCTGGATTTATGTGCCCCACATAACCAAGCTAACCGCTCACTAATCATAATTGACTCCAGTAGATAAATTTCAACTAACAACTACTGAAGAAATAAAAAAATATATTATCTCTGCCTCTCCCATAGAAATCTCAAGTATATCCCGCTCTCCAGAAGGTTTCTGTCAATTGTTCTACCATGTCTTATCTCAATTATGACGAAAATCATTAACCAATCATAAAATACTGTTTCCTCAAATCAGCATCACTCACGCCAATTATAAAAAATCTTAAACATTCCACATGTGCCCGCGTTGCACCTATTGTACGTCGACATATATTTGCGCACAGACTGTACTCAAAAATAATGCAATTTTCTTTGGGTTTATCAACAAATGAAATGACGGATACTGCTTCTAAACTAGGCCAACCTTTTTGATAACGTAGCAGTAGTAATAGTAGTAGCAGCAGTAGTAGTATCAGTAGTAGTAGTAGTAGCAGCAGTAGCAACAATAGTAGTAGTAATAGTGGTAGTAGCAGTAGTAGTAGCAGTAGTACAGTAGCAGTAGTATCAATAGTAGTAGTAGTAGCAGTGGTAGCAATAGTAGCAGTAGTAGCAGTAATAGCAGTAGTAGCAGTAGTAGCAGTTGTAGAAATAGTAGCAGTAGCAGCACAGTAGCAGTAGTAGCAGTCGTATCGTAGGAGTAGTAGGAGTAGTAGAGTAGGAATAGTAGCAGTAGTAGCGTAGGAGTAGTATCAGTAGTAGCGTAGGAGTAGTAGCAGTAGTATCAGTAGTAGCAGTAGCAGCACAGTAGCAGTAGTAGCAGTCGTATCGAAAGAGTAGTAGCAGTAGTAGCGTAGGAGTAGTAGCAGTAGTAGCGTAGGAGTAGTAGCAGTAGTAGCGTAGGAATAGTAGCAGTAGTAGCGTAGGAGTAGTAGCAGTAGTATCAGTAGTAGCAGGACTAGCAGTATCCATCAACTCATGCATCGATCAGTTCAAAGGAAATTGACGCTTTCAATACTAACTATGTATTTAAGGCATTTGCATAAAAAACAATTAAAATGGTATTTATTATAATGGTATTTATTATAATGGTAATTTCCAGTTACTTAGGTTTTCGTTGTTTGAGTGATTAGGTGGAATGTCCTGATTTTCAAGGTTTTCTGTTATTTCGTCACTGGTGCTTCCTGAATAAAGATGTTTATAAATAGAGTTTATATAAATTTAATTTTTATGACATACTAATATTATAAAAAGCTTTGGATAGAATTAATTTCTCTATTCTATTATTTCTGAAACATTTCTATACCCGATTAGACCCTTTGTTCTATGTTGACTTGTGATAGTTCGATATCGTACTGTTAACTTACTTTCCGGTTGCTGATTATTTACCAAACCTGTTTCGCTGACAGGACACAAGGTAGCTAAAATATGTTAACAGTGGTAGTGTAAGCAAAGAGTTAATAATATTCTCATTTGTTTTTTCGAATGAAAAGATAGTTTGAGATTTAAAGTTGGAAAATATGTAATAAGATCTAATTAATAGCATTTTATGTTTTAAGAGATACTAAATAAGCAGTTTAGTCATAAATAAATCAACAAATTCATCAAATGCAAATTAACAAATTGAATAAAAATTACTCACATCTGCCTGATCCAGGACTAGTGCGACTCAAATGAAACAGATCTGAAGAAAATTCATTTCGTTAGGAGAAATATAGCTTCTTAATGAAAAAATCAAATTGACAACCTTTAATTTATTGTTACTTTTAATTACTTCCTCACATAATTTGCAAGATATAATATGCTATTTCTATTTTTAATGATAAAAAGGAATAGAGAATATGAAAAGTAACATTATTTGACAGTAATATTCTGACAACTTTTATTTTGTAATTTAGGATATGTCAATGTGTTAGTCTATACCTAAAATCTGCACAATAGAATCAATATTGACCCAGACACTATCTCAACAACACATCATCCAGAATAGAACTTAAAGACAAAGTTAGGGAGATTATGGAAAATGATTTTTTTTTTGGTTTATAAATTGCGTAGACTAAGAATGTTTTAGATAAATAAATGCTACTTACGTTCCAGTTTAGCATTCACAAGTTTTTGTTTCTTATATTCGAGTGTGATCCTTCGGATTTCTTCTAAAATGTATAATTTTCTTTTAATCAAATCTTCAATTATTAATTAACTTAATCTTTTACGAATCACATAAGTACCAGACTACGAGCGCAGTGCGTGGACAGACAATAGCGCAAGGGAGGTGTGGAGGGTGGATGGTATCAAATAAAAATGTTTGATTGGCTGACGAGTCATAAGGAAGTAGAATAGGTAATAAGTGTTGATACTAAAGTGTAGAGAATGGCTTTACGGATGTAGTCTGGTTGGCATTACTATACTCACAGATTTACAAATTGTTTAAGAACAGTAAAGACAGACATATGTATCACTGAAATGATTGATAGGAATTTAAGCAATAGCCCTTTTAAAATGTCTTATATACCATAGTTAAATGATTTAATATGAAAAAGAATTTGAAATTTAATTCAAGCATTTGGTTGTTGGAATGCTTTATTATTGAGAAATCGCTTACGTTCAATTTCGGCCATCTCTTTTTTTTGATCAAACTCAAATTGTTTTGTTTGAACTAAAATAATAAGAGTTATAAAAAATAATTTCTTTAGACAAGTAATTTTGTATAAGAGGGTAGACAAACGTTAAGTTCATATTTGTATGTAATATAGCGTTCCATTTTATGAAATGAAGATGTAATTTTAGTAAAATTACATAAATTTTCACCCTTAACCACCTCAAGTTCCAATATTGAAACTAACAGATATACATATAATATACGATTAGGCATATTAAACTTTGCACTAAAATAAATAAAAATCTACATTCCATAGTTTAAGTATTTACCATGTATTTACGATATTCTTATGAAATGAAAAAATAATTTAAAATTTAATTCAAGCATTTGGTTGTTGGAATGTTTTATTATTGAGAAATCGCTTACGTTCAATTTTGGCCATCTCTTTTTTTTGATCAAACTCAAATTGTTTTGTTTGAACTAAAATAATAAGAATTATAAAAAATAATTTCTTTAGACAAGTAATATTGTACAAGAGGGACCTGAGAACTCAGAGTAACATTAAATAAATGAAAAAAATAAATGAAAGACTGAGCTTTTTATTCAATGAATTTATTTACTTGTACTCTCCAACTTTGATAAAAAAAATTGTTGATATTGTGGTTAAATAAATTATTATTATTAATAATAATAATAAACCTTTATTGCAATAAAAAGCCTTTAGTGGAAATCTAAATGCCAAAAAAAATGAAATTTATCAGTAAAAACATCAATGCTTTGAGTAATTGGGACTTTGTCAATGATGTCGGTATTTGGATGTTGTTTCGAGAAATTGTGTCAATTTACTTGTTCGAATGTTGTACACAATTTTATATTTAGTCATGTAGGAGTCAGAAAATTATTTTCGGGTATTAGATGAACACAGTTGTGGTTTGAAGATTTGATTGCCGACCGATTTCAGGTGATTTATACTTACGAGAGACCAAACACAATACCCATCTCCAAGTGATTGAGTATTATGAATTCGGTACACTTCTTTGTTATTTATTTTAAACTTTTTATCGAGCTTCTAAGAACATATTCCTTGAGAGTAAAAGGTGCTCTTTAACTCTTCTATTTTTAGAGTTATAGTCAACAAAAATAAATCTATAGGTCATATTTGGAGCGTTTTGTCATCCTCGGGACTATAGCAAACCTAGACAGTTATTTAACTGAGAGTTATGTTTTACGTAAAAGCTACAGCATCTTTAATGAATAAATTTGGGGGCGGAACAAAATAATATTAAATACTGTACACTTACGTTCTAATCGTAACATTTCCAATTTGATTTTTTCATCTTCGCCGTTAACATTAACATTTCTATCATGTCGGCCTGTACACACGAATAAAATGATTTAATAATGCTTTTAAATATTTCTGATAAGTTTTTGACTACAAGTGTTTATTTGCCATTAGCTCGACCTGTTTCTAGAGTACATACTAAGTAGTATATGAGGCTCTCACAACCACATTATTAGAATAAATAATAATAAATGAAGACAAAATACAAGACTGTTGTGAAATATAAACAGCTATATCAATATCTATTGTAGAACAGAAATATTCAACCGTAGCCTTGTTCGATAGCCTTGTTCGACCTGCGCTCAGAAAACTGGTGAACTCAATAGATCTTTTCTCAACATCGTTTTCAACTCATCTAATGGTCAACATTACTCTATATATTATTTGTATATGAATCAGAAGTAATGATCCTAAGACTGTTTCAGGGACTCCTATAATATTTTAATAAGATAAGGTAATTCTCTATACAGCACTATACAACATTTCACTCTCGAGAGTACATAGTCGGGATTTGAACTCTCGACCCCTGGATTGGTGGTTAAGCGTTCTAACCATTCGTACAGTGCTCTCCACAAAAGAATGATAATATTTGAAAGTCTTCTTATACTGCGTATTAATGCTGAATCAGACATAGAGATTACTTGAAGCTTGAAGCAGCATCATACTACTACCAGTAAGATTGAACTACCCACTAAACCACTAGATATATCAGTATAGGGTTGAAATATTTAAGGCATGTAATTACATATTCAAGTAAACACTGCAGTAAAAGTCATCTAAATTAATTATTTTTAAATCTTACTTGCTTGTCTGCTTATATAGCCGGACTCCCGGTTGTTATTACTACATTCACTTAGCCTAAAATGAAATTTTATCCAAAACACATAGATTCAGAATTAACAAAAATATCAGACTAATAAATCTAAATTGTGTAGTCTTACAATAAACAAATATATCATCATATGTATTATAAAATATTTTAAAAGTTTTAATTGTGTAAATATGAAATACAAAATGTTCATAGATTTCCAATACTTACGTACTATTCCTGTTCATTATAAAAAATTCGAGGTATTTTCCTTATTTTGCTCCAAGCTAAAATTTGAAAATTAAGTAGAAAATTTTCTAATTTAAAAATTCTCTAAAGAATGGTTAAAGAATGATAGAAATGAGAAGATATTGGATCCAGAGGTCTACGATCAATATTAGAATACTGAACAGAAATAGGACTGACCATCTGAGGACTAAATAAGTGGACAATAAACAGAGAAAATGATATAAGAAGTATAATTACAAGTAATAAAGGACAGATAAAATCTGAATAGCTGAATAGTCTTATCAAAAGCAAATATTAAAATGACAATTATTGCATTTAAAAACTCACGAAGAAATTACTACTACTAATAATAATATTTATGCACCAAATCTACAAAGTATTTGTATCAAAGTGCATTTAAATTACGAGTAAAAAAAATCAAGGAGCAAAAAGGAAAAATTTTGAGTTTTTTTAAAAAAGTCCTTTGTTTTTTAGATGTCATGATTGAAGATGAATCTGAAACAGTGATGAAGTAGTCTGACGGATGAGCTCATTCAGGTAAGTTTAGGATCATTACCATGAACTCATTTGTGCAGGCCAATTATTGCCTGTGAGGTAGGGTATCTTCGCTGTAAAGAACTGATGCCAGTATCCCATTGTAATAGGTAGTCAATTGTGGAGATTACGAATGCATTGATAATTATTTTGGCGGTGTCTTGGTCGATATATTTTTGATGTAAGCAGCCCGGATAAACATGAAAGAAGCCCGACTTATGTTTAGTCTATTAAAATTGAGATACGAGTCAAAAGTTACCAGAAGTACAATTATGCATAGAATTATGAGCTCGTTAAAACTTCGTACTTTAAATTTCTATAAAATGTTTTAAATAAAGAAACGAGTACATTAGAAACTGTCGAAACGCTATATTTAGTCATTTTACTTATATAATCTCAAATAATAGAACTCACAAATCACAATTATAAACTGTTATTCAACAGAATTTAGTCGATTCCAAAGTTAATCCATGGCTATTCCAAGTACAGAGTATACAGAGGAATAACCATTTATTTATTTATATGCATCTATAATAACAATGATTAATTAGATCCGGGTCAAGAAATATCGATTAAAACGCATTCATATAGTCATATGCAAAATGTCCTGATGCAAGAACAAAATGCAATCTTAAGAAGCCTTTTGTTAAGCTAAATTATAATTAGCTACATAATCTGGAAGACAGATTGCTAACACATCTCCGGGTACCTAAACATTTATGCCAAATCATTTAAACGAATAAATTTTATTGAGCAATATTGAAAAGAAATGCATTTTCAAACCAATATCTAAGCCTCTGGCAATAGGCTAGTAATAACTCATAACGGCCTACAAGCCATGTTAGTATATGGTTGGTTTAAAATGGGCGATATTTCGAATCTCTCTAAAGAGACCCACTCTAAATGATTCGAAATTTTGTCTGCAAGGAGTCATGTCTAATACTAAGACATGGACAAAGTTTCATCAAGATCGATCAACTACATTACGAGATATGGCGGGGCAAAAATTGTATTTTTTCGTCATTCTTCTTCTTCTTCTTCAGACTTTTTCAGATATCGATAATGTGCCCTTAACCTTAACCGATTTTAATGAAATTTTGTACCAAGGAGTAACTCGCAACGGGAAGTTGAAATCCGTTGTTTATTTTAGTGTCCGATTGCTATGGGGATCAACCTTGCCTAGTAACCGGCCAAAATTTCAACATTTAACATTTTTTTAATTGGCATTAAAATAGGTTTCCTTGTGTAATCAATCTCGTAAGTTGTATAATCTGTATATTTATTGAGTGTCCGGTTACTACGTACATCTAAAACGGAAAAACGGATAGCAACCGGACAAAATCCCCCAAAATTAAAAATAAATAAGTGCTATTCAAATTTGACAGTTTGGGACACTTCTAGGCATTGAGGAGAGACTTTCAAAAATCTTATTCATTTGGATGTCGGTTGCTATGGGGCTCATTATAGCATAGCAACGCCAGATTAAGTAGTAGTACATTTAGTACAATTACTAGTCTTCTATCTTTCTAAATATCTTATTCATGTAGATGTCCAAATTGCTATGGGGCTCATTATAGCATAGCTTGGCCGCGGTGTCTAATCCAGAAATTTTGCCTCCTTTTATTCTAACTAAACAAAGCATTTAAAATCCTATTTTTTAATGTGGTAAATTTGCAGCGCAGTGTCTCTTTTCATGGAGATTTCATAGGAGACAATAAATGTATTACCCATGTATATATGAGTAATACATTTATATTATAAGTTCTTGCTGGCGAATGATTTTATTTCGGTATTTTTCGGCTAACTACTATATATCGAGTTTATATCGATTTTCTTAATCAATAAACAAAAAAATCAGTTGATTAATTACTAAATGGATAACACCAAAACCAGCTCAGCTCAGTACCTGTTGTTTTATGATCATCGAATTCCATCAGGAAGATATTAAGGCGTAAGTTCATGTATGGTTCGACAATAAGGTATTGAAATGTTTTGGGTAGGGAAGTCTACGAGGAGAATATTGATGTATAATATATATATATATATATATATATCTGTCCCGATTTTAATAGTAAACAGCGAGACAATAGAATATCATCTTTTTGAGGTCCATTTAAGACATTATTTAAACTACAAATAAACATGACTACATTAAACTACATTTAAACTAATAATCAATTCCACTGGATCCAAATGATTCAATATTCATCCAAAATGTTTACAATAGATCATCATTTAAACTAATAATCAATTCCACTGGATCCAAATGATTCAATATTCATCCAAAATGTTTACAATAGAAATGTCAAGTAGGTAGGTAGGTCATAGACATAGCAAAGTATTGCTTGTGGGATATTTTCTAACATTTCCATCTCAATCTTTGACATCTTCTTATTCTCATCCAATCCAGGAAAATCGATAATTGTGAGTCCAGATTGTAATATTTGGGAAGGAATACCGATTTCTATGATAGTTGATAAGGATTCCTCATTATCTCGATCTTCTGGAGGTAATTGAATGAAATCTCTGAGAAGATCTTCAGTCAGACATTCTTCTGATAAAATCGATTCTTTGTAATTCCAATTATGTCTCTGATAGTTTGTGCTGATTCTTCTTATTCTCGGTTTCTGTGAATAGACGAGTCTTGTAGATCTTGCAGTGGTAGTTTCATCAGAGGATGTTAAATGAATCTCCCAGTCTAACAATGCACTCACCAACATTTATTTACCAGAATTCAATCTACCAACTACTGCCAGTGTCACTCCAGAAGACTCAAATCTTTCATCAATCATTTTGATAAATTTATTGTTCACTCTTCCATCAAAATCTGATCTGTGGAGGAATTTGATAATTTGTTGAATGTTTTCATTTCTGATGAGAATTGTCTCCTTTATTTGTTGAGAGAAGGAATTGGAGTCATCGACTCTTCTGTTGAGCAAGGATTTGAGGACTGTTGCTGGACTAAGCTCTTCTTCTTCTTCAGTGGATTTGAGGACTGTTGAATGAAACTGTTCAGAATGAGATAGCTCTTCTTCTTGTGACTGCAACGCAGATTCTGCAAAATAAAATTTAATAATTTTAATATATTCTTAAATTTTCATCTATTCTTAAAATATGCAAGAATCCATACAGTCCACTTCGATAGTAGTAAATTCCATATCCGTATAACGGCACTGCTCTAATATCTATGTATTTTACTAAAAAGTGTATCAGATAAGCTAAGCTGGCGTTTCGTTAGAACGCTTGACCACCAATCCAGGGGTCGAGAGTTCGAATCTCGGATGAGTAGAGATTACACTATCGCATCATTTTCTCCTACCTGAGGATTTGTTCATAACAATTCCGGCAATTCCACCAGAACTAATTTGTCGTCCACTCTGATCTTCTACAATCATTGCGATACCTAAAAGAAACAGTGACATTCATAAAACAGATGAGAGAGGATCCCCTGCTCGAAATATCCGAAATGATGATCATCAAAGAACTGTGCTATCAAAATATTCCAAGAAGTTCCAATATTGTTCCAAGATGAGAACTGTGTGATACTGTGTGAAATCTACCCAGAAAGATCTCTTATCAAAATTTAATTTAGCACAGACCAGCTTAGTCGATAACAAATGTATATAATGTATAAGTACTGCTTAAAAACTAAAAGTAATTTCTATGTCTGATTTAGCATCGAGTTGAAAAAACATAATATAAAACTCACTCTGAATTCGATGAATCTTCTTGGATAATATAGATATTGATAGTGATGCAATATTACTATAACAGATTGTTTCTATTGATAGATAAAGATTGTTTGCGTATCATCCTTCTCTTCACAAGAAAATTCATTATTGATTGGCAGGTATTGTCACCAATATGTCTGCACACACTGGTATCTGTAGGTCAGAAGTTGACCGAATCAGACAATTGCACATAATATGTATGAGAGATATTATGTAACTCAGTGTTATGATCTCATACCACACAGACTGTCCACTCTACATGAACCTTCAATACCGGTAGTGTGACAGAAGCGAGCGGCTCTTTTTAGTAATCTATAATTTTTTCGGACATTTCTTTATGTAGTATCTATTTCTCTTTGATATTCCAGATGTAGTATCTATTTCTCTTTGATATTCCAGATGTAGTATCTATTTCTCT
>JAYMFX010175207.1:0-11460 GCA_036784945.1 Monocelis spectator | reverse complement strand
AATGAAACTTTAGCAATATATGTAAAATAACGTTTTACAAATTTTATAAATGCATATTTATATAGAAAATGTTTATCTTTTTTGGGATATTCAAGATAAACACAAATTTTGGCCACCATTTTGTTTTTGAATGGCGGCCATTGACTAAAGTTACTCTAAAAATTTGGCAAACAAGTGGATTTTAACTCTTTAGGATGTACTCTATTAGAAAAACATTGGCAGATAAATTCCCCAGGGGGGGAGGGGGGTTATAGCTGGCTCAAAGTCTATAGATGGAAAAACCAAATCTGATTGGTTGTTTTTATAATTTGTGGTCAATTTATATGAGTTAATGGCAAATATGATATTCTGATTGGTTAGTTTCATAACCATGCATAACAACATCTAACCATATTGACAAGTTTGTCCGAATATCCAGTTATATGAAATGAATTTTTGTGTAAGATTTTTATTAGCAGTGTGCATTTAAAAGAAATTATTATGAACAATTATTTAAATCCATAGCAATCTACATTATATAAATACTCAAAAAAGTTATCAATATAATTATTTATTCAGTCATTTCTTACTTTTGACTTTTTGATTTATAAAATGTTCAATAAATGTACTAAATATAGTAATTCCAAACATAATACTTAGAATCAGAAATTATTGTGATACATGTTGACTTGAAGCTTTAGTAATAAATGTGAATTATGAAATGAAATACATATTTACAAATGCAGATTTTTCACTTTCCAAATTATCTAAAAACTTAAATATAGAAGATGCAGATACCGCATCTTTTAAATAATATTTAACTTAAAATAAAGAATTCCACAAAACTATACGAATTTGAATTTTTAAGAATCTACTTTTTTTCCCAGTGAAGAGAGTATAGTATTGTTACTGGCAAGAATGCTTACAAAATATAGTGGAAATAGATTTAAAAATTGCTGTCTGGCATGAAGACCACTTGTTAAGCCATTTCACGGAATATGTTAGAATATTCAAATGCATGGCATGTTGTACAAAATTATGTCAGAGTTACGAATTACCAAAAATAAAAAACAGACTAGCTAACTGGACTGTATATAAAATTAAGGTGCATAACGGTCAGAAATGCAGAGGTTGGTACAAGTAAATGAAAACGGTTTCCTGATGATCCCATTCAAATACCATCGTTAACTATACGTTGACTGATTATGTATATCGCAATACCTTAATTACTACTCTAAAATATTCACAGCAAACACTTTGATTCAATGTGGCGGTGAAGAAAAGGTAATTTGTTTAATCGAGCAATAAAATATCTTACTATTTTAAAATACAATTAAAAGATTGATATTATTAATATGTATATCTTTGCATTTATACAGAATTAAATTGTCACGGTAAATCTTGTAAAGATATACATATTAATAATTGATATGATATGAATAACTTGGATGAAAGGCAGGACAGCTAGGCAGGATATTGGTACATGAAAATAGTTCTAATACAAAAATTATAATAAAAAGCAAGACTTTTAACACGAATAACGAGGAAGCCACAATTTGAAATGTAATCTTCAGATATTATAGATATTGGAGTATTGAGTGACAAATTATTTAACAGGCAAGTTACAGCTAAAAGTTTATGTAGCGACCAGTCATTCATCCAAGTCATCTTCACAAAGTTTTAACATCGACTCGAGCGTTTCAAATTTCACAATTGGTCGCAAAAATTGTATGGCAGTTTTTACTAAAATATAATATAATTGTTAATGAGAGAATCAAGTGATTTCTAAATCAATTTTATTAGAATGAAAATACGATTAGTAGATGTATCGCTAACTACTGCACAACTAATAAGATGTCTATTTAGAATCTTCAACGCTGATTGGTCATTGTATCGATGACGCAATACACCAGTGTACACAAATACAAGCGTGCATACATTTACTCTGATTTATCTGGGATAATATAACAAAGTTTTTAGTAAGATTCCAGTTGGAAAAAAAAATCAAAAATGCATCTCTGAAATGCAATAAGAAACTGAAGTAAACTCAAACTTCAAACCAAATTTCTATCTTGCATTTCCACCTTACATATTCTATAGTTCTACATATTCAATGAAATTATTGAAATTTCTATGTTAAAGAACACACACCAAACACATTAACATCGCTATGCACAACACATAATCTAACTATACAAGCATGATGCAAATGAAATAAGTCTTACTTGATTGCTTCCCATAACGTTCTCGTTTGACTGCTGAAATTTAGTCAAAGTTGTTTAATCACATTCATAAAACACATTATTACATTGAAACAGTAAATTAGCATAATAAAAATACACTAGTTAATGCATGGAAAAATACAAATTTGGGAAGTTATTTAACAAAAATATAGATGGCCCGATCATAGCAGATTCACCAAATTTTGGATATCCGATCACACCCGATCAAAGTGACCACAATTATCCAGCATAAATAATGTAGAGAGTATATTTGGATCGGGTATCCAGATATTTCTCTCTACAGAGTAATTGATATAATGTGCTCCACTCGGTAAGCGCATAGGTAATATTTTTTTTTCTTTTTCATAGGTTTTTCTTTTCCAGACAAAATTTCTTTACTCGATGATGAAACAAATAGATTTACTTACACTTGTGTTTTTCATCCATATGCTGAAGAAAATGATTACAATTGTTTTTCTTTTCCAGACAAACTGCGCATTGATTAAAATCTAACTGACAACGGTTAGATATTGTCACCAGGCCATGCGGCGTAGAAAACACATGCTCCAACTTTTTAACAATTGAATCAGACGACGGTTGATCCTTCCCTTCAACCGATACCTCAGAATCAACTCGAGAAAAATCTGATTGAAGCGACGCAGCCTGAAAAAAGATAGTAAATTTGCGAATAGATTTCAAAACAATTCTCTCTGTTAATGAAGAGGAGAGAATTGCACTTCAAAAGGAGGAAGTGAAAGATGATACTAAGCAACAACAACAACAGCAGATTGTGGGGTACTGAATGTTTGAAATACAAAAGAACAGTAAAAATATCACAATGGTCTGGGTACCAGGACACTGCAATCTAGCAGGAAACGAACTAGCGGACAAAAAAGCAAAAGAAGGATGCAAGAAAATACAAACCGAAATACCACTGCAGCCAAATACTGTCCAAGCCAGCATCAGAAGAGAGGGCAGACAGGAAGATACCATCGGACACGAGAGGATAAGAAAAACTTACAGTCAGCCAATTAAATGGGCAAAAGAAGAACAACTCAGCCGCAAAGACAGGGTAGACATAGCCAGATTCAGAACTGGCCACCATACGGCACTCAAGAAATGGCAGTTCCTAAAAAGGCCAGAATATCGAGGAATTAACGAGTGCAGATCGTGAGGTACTAGCGCTTCTCAGGACCATCCTGAGGCGCCTCGAATGACGCACCACCACCAACAACAACAGCAGATGTCAGATTTGAAATAGAAGGAATGAAGGGGAAGGATGAGACCGTAAATAGAAGAATGGCGGAGAATATGATGTGTGCATGTACACTGATGGATCGGCAGTAGAGGGAAGGGAAGGAAAGATGGAGGGAGCGCGTGCGTGGTAACAACGGAGAAAGGTGAGGAGATGAGAAGACCAGCAGGAAGAATCTGCTCATCGTTTCAAGCGATAATGAGGAAGCAGACAGAGAAGCAGATAGAGCGAGTGGGATGGAACAAGAGGAGGAAGAATGCAGATGATGGAAGGCGTGAAAGCGAGAATAAGAATCGAGGGAAGACATTGGACACATGTAAGATGCAAAAAGGTATACAGCAAGGGAGTGAGATTTGATCTGGAGAAGAACTGGAACAGAGAGGACAGCGTGAGTTATAAAAGATTCAGAACAGGGCACTCACTGGCTGGAGCTAAGGGCCTACAGAAAGAGAATCGGTTTGGAAGAAGAAGGGAAATGTAGGAGATGCGAAGAGGAAGAAAACATGGAACATGTCCTAAAATGTCCTGCGTGTTACATGAAGAGGAACGAGATGGGACTCGAGGGGATACAAGACCTGTGTCGGTTCGAAGGCCTATCCTATTGGCGATGGTTCCGAAGAAAATCGTACCAATGAACAACAACAACAATAACAAGAAGCAACATGAAAACACAAAAGCAACATTAAAATCGGCTCAGCATTTAGTAATTAAAAAGCGTACCTTAAAAGGGTTCCCATCTTTATTCAAATGATGTCGATGGATTCTGTGTCCGATTAAACCATTCTCTCGAAGGAATATCTTATCACATAAATTGCACTTAAACTCTAAAGGATTCGCTTCTAAGGATGTAGAAGAATTTGACGATTTGGAAGTAGTATTCTTCTGAAATAAGGTGAGAATTTCTTTCTTTTTTGAGAATAGCATCACACATAAAATGAAGGAGGGAACTTTTAAACGTAACTATAAATGGAGAAATTTGATTAAAAAAAAATTGGGACCAAAAGGAAAGTGGAAATGTTGATAAACCCCATGATGATACACCAATGGAAGTGAAAGTTAGAAGTCAGATGTAAATATGCTCAAGCCAGACATATCCTATGCAGGGTTACATTTTGACGACTGTGCAATGACATTTATTCACTCTGTGTGCGTTTCTGTTACTAAAAATAGAAATTACGGCTGAATTTGAAATGCATTGAAAATTGATAAACTTTGAGCTAATCAATAAATTAATTAGCTTATAGTCAAAACAATCCATATCAGATTCTATAAAATGCATTCTTTAAATGAGTTTTGGAGGAATTATTTTTTGTACATAGAAAAATTCACACAAATTTTTTAACGACGTCATTTTTGAGTTTTCATTAAATTTTACCAAGATATTCATAGTTTGAGACGTCATAATTATTAATCTTAAACCCAAATAAACATATCTCGGTGTCACCAGACACGTCGTATCAACAAGAGAAAAAGAGTTCAATTGGTTAATCAAGAGACAATGAGTGAATAACAGACATGTCAGTTAGATGCTGCGAGTAAGATTAGATTAGATTAGCCTTGAACTCACCGAATTAGATGGGTTATGATAGCGATTGTTATGAGCGCGCAGTGCACTAAATGAGTTGACGCAGGTTTTGCAAATTGGACATTGAAATTTTGTAGTGGTACTGTCAGGAAGAGCGGTCAATACACCGGAGCTTCTATTGACTCTACGGGGCAATCTGCTGTTGAATTTATTCGGGGACACGGGAGTGTAGTCGCTGGAGTCACTGTCGGAATTACTACTACTGCTGGTGGTGCTCTGCTCCCAAACTGATTCTTCAGAGGATTGACGCTTCCTTTTAGATGCAGATCGAGATTGCTCACCAGAGATGAACTTGTCCGTAGTATTGGTTAGGTCGACATTCTTCGCTTTATTGGCAGTGCGCGTTAACCGATTTGACTTTCTTCTGTTGTTTGCATTGGATGCGCGAGATCTAGTCCTAACATTCTGCGAATCAGTATTTACACGTTCACTATCCTTCTTGTTGTCACTGGAAACTTTGGATTCATCGTCTGGTGCTGGACTATCAGTAGTGTATCGAAGAGAGCGACGAACCTTACCAGATCGTCTGGAAGAAGAGGCCTTCTTCATATTATCCTTGTCATTCAAAGAGCCACGTGTGATTTTCCTGGGAAGTGGTTTATTAGCGGTGGTAGTTGAACTGCGTCTAGCCCTTTGCGATATGCTGTTAGCGGCGTGAGCCAGCGAGGTTTGACGAATGGTTTTGGGCGTTTTGGACATATTTTCCGTATCAATGGACATGCCGACATTATCACTATACAAAGCCAATAGTTCGCGGTGTAGATTAGAGCGTTTATTTGCATCCGGAGTAATCTTTGGTGCTGCCTGCATACAGGCGGTGTCATCTGACTGTTCACTATCGATACTAGGCGCTGGAGGAACTGTTTCACTAGGAGGCTCTTCGTTCATGGGGATGGGGCTTTGGATTTGAGGACAGTCGATTCGTTTTTCCGGTGATAAATGAGGTGGCATGATATCGGATGAATTATCACTAGAAGCGATGGAAACAATATTCGATATCACTGGATTCATCAGGCCGGGTTCCGGTTTGATTACACTGAAATTCGTCTCGACTAAACAAGCAAGACAATACTACTATGTATTAAGAAGAAGTTACCACAAAATTCTATTAATACATCACTACTCACAAATATTTAAGTAATATATCATAATTCAAGTATAATTATTATTTTACTTATTAATCATAAACGATAGCTTATTTTTAAGTGAAAATACCTTGCAGTGTGGACAACTTCGCATCCTTTTTATAGATCAAGTAGGAGGATACATCGTCAATTTTGTGATACGATTGATAATGACAATTTAAAGCATCAAAATTAGGAAGAATGGCGGTGCAGAACTTGCAATTGGCGGAGGTTTTGTAATTATACACATTCATGGCCACAAATGTGATTGGCCGCCATTTACACTGAATGAAGAAATAGCATTAGAAGAATATGATTATTCGGTCATTGGAAATTATATGAGCATCAGATTTAATGAATTCAAATTAAATCATTTTACTTAAACTCATTTTTCTAAAACTTATCTAATCATGAAAATAAAGCTTCAATTTTTTATTATTATACCTCAGATGAATGGTTAAATTGAATATGTTCCTCCAAAAATTCTTCATTAGTTGCTTTTAAGTGACAAATTTCACATTCAGATATTTGGAAATGGACTTCTTGATTGGTATGATTAACATGAATATGGTCTAGATATTGGTCAATGGATCGGGTGATATAATGACAAGCGGGACAGTCAAGAAGATGCACCAACTTTGGGTTGAATGTCTCTTTCTTATCTGAAACAGTAAAGTTTAAATAAAGAATTGCGGTTAAAAATATATTCATTATCCAATGAGTGTACTAAAAAAATTGTACATTCCTTTTGGAAAAAATGCATAAGTAAACTTTGTAAATAAATTTCTTTGCTAAGGATAATATTAACATCTCATATTGGTAGGTTTTCAACCAGTTTTATTTTATTTTGTATCATATAAGCTAAGTATGTAGGTATCAAGAATTGTTAGTCATTTTAGATTTTGCATACCTGGTACATATAGGTAATGTTTATACCACATCAACATAATTAATTCACATATTGCAATTTTTAAGCAGTATTTATTATGTAATAGGTGGCGTGGCCATAGAACCCCATAATTTTTAAATATGTTGAGTTATATGGCATTATTATCAATTTATAGAACTGTTGCTCCCAAGAAGAATGAAAGGCTGGAAATAAAGATTTCATACCATTTACCTTTAAGATGAGGAAGTATTAATTTAAGCCCTGAGACTGTATCATAGAAGAGATCAGAAAAAGTTGTTGAACATAAATCAGTCAATCGTATGCATGGCATGAAATGTTTGTTTTGAAAAATAAATTTTCAGGAATGAATCATTTAATTGCACTTTGATCATGAAAATACTGAATTAATTTCTTAAAATGAAATCAAATACTAAATAATATCTAGAATAAATGTTACTTAGAAGCAGTATAGGCATATACCAATGGTAGCTGGTTGGTGTAAAGTTATTGACAAAGTAAAGTTGTTAAGTTATTATACAAGTGATTTTAATTGCTATATTATATGAACATCATTCAAAACTTAAACAACCTTAAATAAAGATTTATAACTTAATAAAATTGTGGTTTTTCCTTTGCAATGTAGTTTTTAGAATTCATAAGTAAGCATGGAGTAGAATTTTAAAATTTGTACAAATAAATATTTTACAGTGACAAAATCTATTTTATTTTAATTCCTATTTACTGACTGATCATTGAAAGGCTTCCAGAAAATTATATTAAATATTTCTAGAACAACAACCTATTTAATCTTAATGTAATAATTATTTTTCATTGGAAAAATGAACATACTGCAAATTAAAAATGTCAAATGGGTCTGTTGTCAAGTTATAAACAAAAATACTCAAATCTGATTGGTTGTTTCTATAGATAGCTTGAAATACCCAAACCTATCATGTTATACAAATTTATTGCATGCATTTTAATGTTAATAAATGACATCTTCATCTTTAGATTCTAATATAAGCGTAAGTAAGGTAATGTTCATGAATGCCTTAAAATTTCTAATTATATAGTTTGTTACACACCAATATGAGCCAAAATAACTTTACTTAGGGACAGCTTCACTTCAGATAAATTGATAGAAAATGAACAAAATGAAATGTGGCAATCAGACCAATAATAGCCAACTTATTATAGAATAGTATAGGTTGGACTGATAAATTTAACATTTAACATTTAACATTTAATCATTGTTATAAATTGTTTTTGATTATACAATAGACCGACCTTTTACGTTCATCTTTCATAGCAATATATTCTATTTTAATGTTATGAATATAATCTTTAGCGGGGAAAAGTTTAAAAGTTATAACATAGTTAATTTAAAGCGTCATTTTTTTTATACGTTTTGCGTTTTCAAAATTATTATCGATCCTAATTTATGAACTAATTGAATATTTTTACAAAGCGCAAAAGTACTATTTTAGAATATGGTCTTTATAAAGTTTATACCTTCCACATATCGATCATTAACCTAACTTCGTTGTCAAGGAAATGGAGCGATTTTTGAATACGTATTTGAATGATCGCTCCATAGAGATTGCTCCTTAGAATCGTTATCGATCCTGAATTTATGAATACGCTAATAATTTTACTTTATATTTAAAGTATAATCTACTTTTTGCGCTCTTAGAATAGACTGTAAACATAGAAATCGGATTTTTTGTGTACAATAAAACAAAAAACGTCTGTTGACTGTAATTATACAATTATTATACTCTAAGGTTATATAAATTATAACTCAAATATAAAATGTGAGATAAAATGATTAGTTCAAAATTAATTCTCTCGAAGATGAGTTGTTTTGAGACGATAGGTATGGTCAGAACGACACTAGAAGTTTATAATTAGGGCGTCTCGAGGCGCCCTAATCTTGACGTACACTTGATCAAGTGTACTTTAAGTTAAGTACATTAAGTAGGAACATCATAAAACTTTGAATTCTAATAGTGTATTTTGCTTGGTTCTTTTTAAATTTTTGTGTTAGTTTTCGTTTTCATTGTTTTTCATGTACCTATGTTAATATACGTATGTGTTACATTCGTACAATACTATTCCCTTTTCTAGTGTGTATTGTTTTTCTAAATAAAACGCTTTATTGATTTATCTATTTTATAAACAAAAATTACAATATTTCAATATTATTTTGATAAACTGCCGCCAATATGTAATTTTATCACAAATTAGTCATGCTTTTTTTGAAGTGGGCCTTTTCGATTTAAAATTTTGCTCAAAAAAGTAAAAAGCGTGTAGGTACTAACGTTAGTACGTTTTTTACTTTTTGATCAATCTGCATGGAATTGAACGAATGTGATATTTTAATAATTTTACGCTTTTAAAACAATGACACTGTCTTTTCGTCGAATCAGATTTATTTCTGAAAACTCTGTGTTATATGTGTTCTGTTTCGGTCAATATATGTAGTTACTCTTGTTAAGATAACTAAATATCAGATTTTTGTATGGAATTTAGTCTGTAATTTGATGGGTTTTGTCTCAGCTTCTCCATACGAGAAAATGATCGAAATGAATGTTAAGTATTGTTCGTTTTTGAAATAATTTAGTAGTTTTAAAGATTAAAAAACGACGTGTTTTGAGTGAATCTGCATTTATGGAGATTGAAAAGGATGAAAAGGATAATGCGGTTCGAATGATACGGTTATGGAATCGTTCGAATTTATTATATATACTTCTCTAAAAGACTGATCACCTTTAAGAGAGACTGAATATATATATATATAGTGATCGAGATCTGTGAATCCAATATATTTTTACAGACTAATGAGTATAAATGAGTAAAAATGTGCCAATTGAAATCCCTAATTAAAACTTTCAGAAAAGTCACAGTATTTTATAATGAATAGTAAATATTCATATTATATTTAAAATATACACATAATATAGCTGGATTAAATGGACGGATCTATAAATATATGATTTCATCATTGAGAAAAAGCTTCTAACCAAATAAAACATTAATAATGAAGGAATGCAATAGGTAATGTCATGGATTTCATCTGAACAATCATTCACTCCAAAATGAGTTATTTTCTATTTCTTCTTGCAGGGCTCTTGCTACCATCAACTCTGTATGTTAATTGTGTAGAACTGTTGCTACCATGAGTACCAGAGCCTCCTCGTTTGTCCTTTTTCTTGCGACCATCATCTTTGTCATGACATTGTTGATAGAGATGATCTAAATATTGAGAGAATTTAATCAAAGCAAATTTACAAAGATGTTAGAAAAAGATATGGCCATCATGGTACCTATATAATTTATTCGAAAATACATAAAATTAATCAGTATATAGCCATTATCGTAGGTTTATGGAACAATTTATTATATAGTATTAAGATCATAAAATAAAACGATCAACAATAAAATCTTTAAAAATATCAAATTAATAAAAATAAAAAATGATATATCATCCTAAAACTTTAAAAGGTTTGCGAATGCTTGGTTTTTTAAAACTGGACAATATTTTTGCTCAATTTTTAAATTTCCAAAAATTCTTTTTCTCAAATAGAATTTTTTTTGATTAAAATCAATGAAGATAAATAAAGATTTATAAAAGGTGACATATTTACTGTTTTTAAGGTAAAATATACAACAATAAGGTCTTCAAATATAGGATATCACCAAGGAATATACCTGTAGGTGCAACAACTTAATATTTCCAAATTATAATAATAAATTAAAGAGAAAACATTGTTTAAAGAATAAAATTCAAACAAATCATAAAACAGTTAATTAACACAATAGGTAGGTATAGATAGGTAAATATAGCACTACTAATAAAAACAAGCAAAAAATAATTAAATATTAGGTAACAGGGTGTAGGTCTTATCTCTAAATATAGGGTGATAGATAATCGAATACACCTTGTATTATAATAGAAAAATAACTTCTAATAAAAATAAAAGTAATAAATATTAAAAAATGGGTGGTTTGAAAACATGGAATCTTTTAAACCTGATGTCATTTCCTCCGTGTCCAAATTTGGATCATTTGTTTCCCTCTTTAGGCCATCTATTGAAATAAAATATACTTACATATATGTACATATATTTCATTTATCGATGGAATATTAAAATGTCATTTATTGGACATTTTAATATTCAGGTTTTTACAGGCACATTTCACATTGTATTCCATAGTACCTACATGATACCAAAAAGTATTTCAAGCGCGCATAAATTATAAAAACGAGAGTAACATTATCCGACACAATACCATCCGATACGTTTATTTATGATAAAGACACCAGAAGGTACCAAAGCCGACCCTCTCAGACTCTATAGGACCCTCAGGGTCCGAAAACACTTAAATTATAATAAAATTAAAAT
>JAYMFX010175096.1:0-11460 GCA_036784945.1 Monocelis spectator | reverse complement strand
CATGTGGAGCCTTTTGATTGTTTACCGTTTTATTATAATCTTTATAACACCTCATATTTTGCAGCTGCTGATTTATACTTTTCATGCTACAGCTAAAATAGACTTATCTCCCTATATTTTATTTAGCAGATGTTTCTGTGCTAACCAATTATTGTGAATAGATGAACATTTTCGAAGCATGATTTTATCATCTTCTTCTATTCTTAAAGTTAGAATTTTTTTGTCTTATGAATCATAATTATTGACCTACCTTGTAAATATTGGCATTACCTTTCTTCTTATTTCTTTAAAGCAAAATAACAAATTGACACATTTAAATTATGCATTATGATATTCTTAATCACAATTTTTGAAGAATCATACATCATTTTTTTATAATTTTGATGATAAATCACCAACTAAAAAATTCATTTAATTTTTTGCTGAAATTTTTTCTTTTTATTATATCAAGAAACCCTAGACATAGACAGTAGTGACATTGTTATAGTTGTCATCAAAGTGTAAAAGAAAAGAAAAAGGAGAGATTAGACTGATTTTTTTGTATTTTTAATGTGGGTGAATGAGTTGTTGTTTACTGATGCAGTATTTACTGATTTAAATTATAAAATTTATCATTATTGATAAATACATAGTCTAGAATATCTAATCTGTAAAGAAAATATGCATCTAAGTTCAATATAAGTTTCATATATACATTTTTTAATCTTTTAAGACCTAGAATAATGACATAATTTCTATGAAAATATTTAAGGATAAAGAAATTTAATTAATTTTAATTTAGTTTTTCATTTATTTATTAGTACAATTCATGATATATTAACAAAACCAACTTTCATTATATACATAATTGTTCATACATATGTTTATATTGATTGATATTTATAATAGAACTGTTAAGTGACCCTTTAATTCTATGGGAAAAGTCTGCCCTTGGATACAAAGAACATACAGAGATTATGTAGTATCCAAGGGAAGTCTAAATTTCCATAGAATTAGAGGGTCAATTAACAGTCCTATTATCCCAATGCTTGAACCATGTAGTTCTAAATATCTTTATTTTTAGCCCATGTACTAATCAATTGTTTAAAAACAATTTTGTTGTATTTTATTAAATTCTATTTTTATTTTCATAGATTGTAAGAAATTATAAGAACCTGCCACAATCACTTTTGAGTATATCTTACAATTATTGCTCTTCATTTATAAGACATGTAGAACCTCAAGAAGTTTATGCACCACTTCAATCAAAGCATGCACTCTGTTCAAATTTTGATTTCATCATAGACACAAGAACTCCTGATGAATTTAAGGAAGACCATCTACCTAATGCAATCAATATACCAGTTTTGTCTAATCATGAAAGGAAAGAAGTGGGGATGCTTTACCACAAAGGTATCATTTAAAAAATCTGATGATTGATTGCCTCATGATGTTTTAGAATGTAACCCACAATAATCTATTTTTATATACTCTTTTAGAGGAAATGAATGGTCGAAAGTTAGGAGCTCAATTAATTCTCAGGAATATAGCATCACATTTAGGGGAGAATGTCCTGTTATCTTCCCTGGCTCATAATCAGGGCAAATCATTGATCTATTGTTGGAGAGGAAATCAACGATCAAATGCATTTGCCTTAGTGTTATCTGAGCTCATTAAATCACCTGTCTGGGTTCTCACTGGAGGATACAGAGGATTTAGAAAATTCTTAATAAAAGAATCTGAGCAATTGCTTGACAAATTCGAGTTAAAAGTTATTTCTGGTCTAACAGGTTTGTCCTAAATGTTTCATAATTTAGCCTATTTCCAGTGTTTTTTAAGGCTCATGGCAACGGCAATTTACATAAGTTAAATAATTTTTTATGTCTACTTTTTCGATTGCAACAGTGGTATACAGATTAGCCAGTGCGAATGAATTCTTAAAAAAAACTGCTATTTCCACAGCAAATATAACAGGAGGACCAAATATTAAATAGGAGTGTTATTCCAGTATTATACGTATTAAAACTTTAGAAAACCATTCACATTTAACCTTAACAAGCATTATATGCCAATACCAAGATCAATTAATTGGGTAGATACTGGTAAATGATATTATCTTTCTCTTTTGGGATTTGTGACATGCAATGAAAGATCAGATTTTTGAATCATTTTTTTAAGCCTACAGTGTGTGAAGAAATTGTCAAGCAGCACAGTATTCATTTTAGGTTGTGGTAAAAGCGCTTTGTTGGAAGCCTTAGAAGCTAGAGGTCATCATGTACTGCATCTGGAACGTTTGGCAAAGCATCGAGGCTCTATACTCGGTAAGTAAAAATGTGTCTTTTGATAAAGTTATATTTACCGGATGTACGTAGTATTAAATTTGTTGTCAGATTGAATTCCAATTTACTAAACTCTGTTCTATGTAAAGCTATTTTATTCTCTCTCTCTCTCTCTCTCTCTCTCTCTATATATATATATAGGTAGCTACTCTGAAGATCAACCATCACAAAAAGCTTTTGATAATCACATTTGGCAAAGTTTGCGCCAAACTGCATCACTAATAGATTGCTCAATCGAATCAAAATCAGCGCGTCCTTTATTGTGGGTGGAATGCGAATCTCGTGTTGTCGGATTGCGACATCTCAGTGAATATTTGTGGACACGCATGCATGACGCTAGTCGAATATTAATCCACGCGTCTAGAAATGAACGAGTGAAGCATATTTTGAAAGAGTATGAACATTTAACATCTTCTAAATCAGATCAGCTTTATCGATTCGATTTGTAAGTTTAAATAATAACCTCAATACATATTTTATTTATTTATTTGCCTATATTTATAGGTTTACTAAATACATTTCTATTCCTGTTTATTTGGTCCATAAAATGCCCATTAACCTGATGTCGTTCTCGATAAGTACTGTTTATTAAATAACGATCTGATCGAGAGATCATTTTATAAAATTAGCGAGCTGTTCAAAAGTTGTCTCTTGGCTACTTCATTTAGATAAACAAACTATAGTATTTGAGGACTGGTTTTTTTTAAATTGCATTCCCTATAAGTGGTAAGAAATAATTGCTCTTTTTATTCATTCTATTCTTACTTCCAACCTATTAAGATAGTGTAATCTCTATACAGCGCTATGCAATATTTCATTCCCGAGAGTGCTTAGCGCGGATTAATGGTCAAGCGTTCTAACCATTCGGCCAGCGCTCACTCCAGGGGTCGAGAGTTCGAATCCTGGCTAATTACTCTCGGGAATGAAATATTTTATATCGCTCTATAGAGATTATATATCTTAAAATATCTTAAGAAAGGCAGTGGCACATTCAATTTCATTCTATTAATGTTACCTGTAATGTAGATTTTCATACTTTTTTTGTTTTTATCATTCCTATTAAATATTGTTCTTTTATAAAGAAACACTGATTAATTATTATTATTATTATAAATTTCTATATACATCTCTTATCTCAAGATAACAGTTAGCTCTATTTATATAATTGATTATTAAATAAATCAGACATCGAGATTTGTAATTAATAAATGTAAATTTTCCCGCTTCCATTTTATTTTCGATCGACCTTAAAATTACAGATAATTTATCTCAGTTTGTATTTGGGCGATTTTACCTACTGTACCTGTGGTTTATCACTCAATATATTTATATGCAAGCTAATTTACTTGTGTAGCATGTTGAATGACTGTTATTTACCATGACACCTCCAAAAGAGTATTGGACTGATTATTTAGAGTGATTCTCGGCAATGTTCATTATACGCATATATATAGTATATATATTAATGTATAACTGTGTATGGTTTTTCTTCAAACAGTTTAGGGAAACATCACTCCAAAGCTCGTATTGGTTTCTGGAAGACCCTCGCACTAAGCGAAAACTTCGAAGAGCTGGTACTTCATTTACTTGAGGATCATTATGATCCATCGTACAAGTCGAGTAGAAAGAGATTTTTCAACTCTACTGACGCTACCAAAGTAATTCCGCTGCAGCTAGATTGTCTGGATCCTGATTATATTAAAGGCGAAGCAGTGGACCGTCTTCTTCAACTGGCTGATAAAAGCGGTGTCAGTGCAGATGAAGTATCGTTTGACACGAGAGTTTCTCATAATCAGAATTAATTCTTAATGTATTCTTTGATTGTTAATCTTAAATAAAGTAGTAATTGTATTAAATCGATTCTTTTTATGTGTAGTCCTATAATATATATGCATAATTAAGTAGTAAATTAATACATAGTTTATTGCAGATTTAAAGTATTATGTATATAATTGTGATATTTTAACACATCGAATTTTATCGACGCACTGTCCCCCTGAAAAATCTACAATGCAAACCATCAAAAAATGAATACAGTGTATATTTGATGTACATGGGTGAAACAAAACTATAGTAACACAGCAGAATGAAATGTTGGTAGTTAAAAATTGGCGTTTGGTTCTTCACAATTTGGCCCTAAACACTGGATATTTTGTTATAGTATACGCATTTGATGAGAGCAGTTTAATTTAGTGTGTCCAATGAGGGCTAGTCTTATTACATTTAGAGTGAAGTTTTAATATTTTAATTCTTTGTGTAGACCGTTAATTCGATAGAGTTCTGGGTTTCTGTAATTGAGTTATCCGTACCATAGAAGTCGGATTGTTTTAATTTTCTCTTCTCTAGAATGAACATAACTTCAAATTCGAGGCACGAAGCTGTACGGCAGTCGCAGGGCAAAAAGAGATCTTGTGCTGTTATTAACTGTCGTAATAGAGATGATGGATTACATAATAATTAGCTAATTTTAATTGTTTCAGTGCCGTCAGAATATATGTGAGATAGGCTTGATGTTCATTCTAGTAAATGTAATCCGATTTCTACGATCCGTACAATTCTATTCAATAGTTAATTATTAAAAGTGACAAGGCACAGCGTTACTGGTGGCAGTTAAATAGTGCGCTACGTTCTATTCATAATTTAAACTTCGAATTCTATTAAAAAAATTATGCGCATCTGATAGGCGGATGATTGAAAAATAATTTTCTAATTAATTAACTTTGATTGATTATTGTATCTTTAACTCTTTTTAGATTTAAATTCAAGTCAAATAAATATGAAGATGTATTGTATTATTGTGAAATAAATTTTGCACGAATATGTAGAAAATCTCCAATATTAATAAACTAATAGCGATTTACTATTCAATATCTGATAATGTACAGAATTTACAGAAAACAAAAATGCGCATAATTACAACTGATTTGACAACAAAATGACACTTCAATAGTAACCAAGTACTGTACAGATTATAATTATACTAATTCTAATAAAACAGCAACTGAGGGCTCACACAACAAGTCTATTTACACCATGCAATATATGCAATGAATTTACAGATATTAATTAAGATAAAATTAATAGGACAAACAAGTCACTCTGCTTAATATTTGGTGAGTCATAGCTTAAATAATAAATATAATTAACAAAGAGTATACATATGCTATTATCTTCTGACAATTTAAACAAGCTAATTAATGTACAATAACTATTTAATATACTCAATTTACAATAAAAAATATGCAATTATTATTTAGATAATAAAATATATTAATTAATATTTACTTTACTTATTAATAACCGTTTCTATCAATCTTTCATGATTTCACTTAATGAAAAATGCCTCTACAATCAAATTAAAAAACAAGTTTTGACATCAGAGACAGGCAATATAAATACTAAATTTAGAAATTTTATGAACAATTAAATCAAAATTATTCAGCGATATTACATGCTATTATATACTGAATGGAAAAACTTTATACTGTACAACATTCACAGAAGCTAAGTTACAAACCGAAAGTTAAAAAGTGTAGTAAAATCAAATTAAAAAATATTCATGCTGAAATGTAATTAAATCCACCAAGAATCAGTTAACCTGATCAGAGTAATAAACTGCCATTGTTAATCATTAACTAATTTCTAGATTAAAATAAGAATAAAAATTAATTTCTGCATCATATAATAAAGCATATCTTTCAATAGAAAAATAAAATAACACATCTTGTGGTGAAAATCATTCCAGTTAGTTTACCCTATAATAATCACCAACTATAAATGCGGTCAGATCTCAAAATGATATTCGAAAGGTTAGCAGGTAAGTATATAACAATATGGAAGTCAATTGCGCATAATGTTACAAGAACCATAGTAAGCGAAGGTAGCCAGCCAAGCGGATGGTAATAATAAGTGGGAGGATCTAAAAAGAGAATTTATAGAATAATTTTAATCATCCACAATTACAACAAGTAGCAGATATAGCAGTATGAAGATATCAGATTCTTAACGAATAATAAAAGAACAAGTGCTAATTAGCTAGTCAATATGCTAAATGATGTTTCTTTATGAATTAATTTAAATGATTTGAAAATCATAGTTTTGAGATTTGATATTTAAATCTTACTGCATTATAAACGACAATAACAAATACATAACCCATTATGCTACTTTAAACAGTATATTGTATATTGTTTTAATTTAGAAAATAATACGTAAACTGACTTAGCAAGTCAGTAAATACAACTTAAGAATTTACATGAATTTTTGCATAATGTATTTTTTTTATAAGTTTAATTTACAAATTAGTAATATATAGAATATGGCTTACTATCAATAAATCCAATTATTGTTCTTCACTTTGCTTCTCTGCAACCGCTATTTCAATTTGACTCGGGTTGTTGTTCTCACCTAATATACAATCTGAAGTCTCATTTTCTTCTTCCGCCATTAATGTGAGATCTCGTGAAGTAAGAGGGAAATGTCTAGCAGGATATCCTGAGTAGGTGCTCGGCTGATATGAAAGCTGCATGTCACTCTGAGATCTCCTACCGATCGAACGCAATGAGGATATGGCAGCTAAAGAAGGTGAATTGGAAGAACTAGGATCAATGCCCAACACACGCAACCGCTCCTTTTCTTCTTCAATAGCATGTCGAGCATCATAAGCTTCATCTGACGTGTCTTCCTTTATACTTTCTGAGAGAACCTATAAAAATAAATATTAAACTATATGCCCCATCTTAAAAGAACACAGACCACTAAAAAATCTAGCAATAGCTCGAAGATGGAATTCCTTTGATATAGAACAGAATAGAATATGAACAACATGTATGTGGTATTTAAAATGGTGATTAGAGGCTCTGCTTAACCATAACTACATACCAATACGCAAAAATACTTACTTTAATTTTGAAATTGGCACATTTGTTCGAGGTTGGATTGTTAGGTAATTGTGAAGCTGGATTTGACAATGTAGAGGATAAATTAGCATGATACTTTTCTGATGAATTTAGAATAGGCTCGTTTATGTGTACTTTTACAGCTTGAAAGTTGTTGGTGGGATGAGAAGATGGTTGGGAAGTGGACAGGCAATGGCTGGTGCTGTTGTTGTTTCCAGGAGATACCACTCGCCATCCAGGAAGTTCTAAATCTACGCAGGGTAATCGGGTAATGCGAGAGGGTACTGGAAGACTAGGACTGTGACAGGTCTCACTGAAGCAATCCTGAAAATATGGAAAAGTAGGAAATATCAACTAATTGATAGTATTCAAGCATTATGAAAATAATACTGAGACTTCCGATTGCTATTTAAGAGATTTTTTGAATTATCTGATGGTTCAGTTACCTGAGAAGTTCTCCTGCTGTCTACAGCAGCACCACTGTTGCTACCATTGCTGCCATCACGAGATGCAGCACCACCACTGCTTATCTTGCTGCGCTTAGTGGTAACACTGAACGAATCTTCATTATGAGAATGATGCAACCGCAGGCGCCTTTTAAGGCAATTTGATTTTTGATTCAATTCAGCAAGACTTTTGGACGTTGATAAATTTGATGATGTAGATGACGAAGAAGAGGTAGAAAGATTTAATGAATCCAAAGGACGTGTCGGTGACTTTGCGGGCGATAATTGCGGAAGAGGGACTGTAATGGAATATGGTGTGGACCAATGCTTCGCAACTGGAGGGAGATTGTGCCTGAGACGCAATTCCATTACCAAACTTGGAGGAATATCTAAAATTTGTAAGAATATAACCATGTAAATCAATCCATAAAATACAAACAGTGGATTAGGACTAGATATAATTTATATTGGGCATACAATGCCGATAATGACAAGTACTTATGCATGGCGTCCAATGTTTAGTGTGCCATGAACAATGTTGATGTGTAAAGTCATTTTTGTGCCTTCGCAAGTGCTTCATCGTCATTGTTTTCTGAATAATTCTCAGGTGAAGCGCGGTAAATTATATCATTATATCCTACTGGGATATAAGATCGTCGACAGTTGTTATCTGACTTTCGTTATAGGATGAGTATAACAAGTTAACAAATAAACAGTTTATCAGCAACCTTTTAACTCAAAATATCAATGCATTGTTTTAAATTAATATAGATAGATCTTTGATTTTCCAGCATCAAAGATGAGAAAATGTAACCGTTTAGATTAATTTCATAATCTTTTTGTCAATTTTTTTTTCATTTAGCACATATTTTAGAGATATTGATTATTCAGCCGTAGAAAAATAATGTAATGATTTACTCTTATATCATAGTAAAAATGGAGTATTGAAAATTTATTGAACCACCGAGCCCATCAATCAATCATGAAGTTTCTTTAATCATCAAATTTGTCATCATGATAATAATACATTCGTCGTTAGCAAATACGATATTGCACAAAAGTAATCAAAAGTGAGATTTATTTCAATACAATTTAAACAGTCAACAATAATTGACATCGATGACAATTAAAATTGGTCATAGAAAAACGGGAAGAGATATATGTACTAGTATATATTTATTACAAAACACAATAATATGTGTCATAGAAAATGACAAAGCAAAACGGTCAATTGAAATGAATAGAGCCATTATTCTAACATTTACAGGCAGAGAACTCCTAGGTCTTACAGTCGCATCGTTAATTCAACTATTTATAGGTAAGGTGAGTAGAAATGAGGTCTGATTACTGAGCTGTAATTTGTGCGGTTGACTTGCTCCAGTCCTCCAGTGTAAAATGCTAACACAACACTAATGCACGAACGTGCACAGATCCACTCTGAATATACGAATCATTATAACACAAACACACAGCTTGATGCAATGCAATGCAAGAAACCGATCGATTGTCTGTCTGTATACTAAATAGACAGGCGCAGGTAAATTCTATTATCATCGACAAAATACAGAGCTAAGTCGACTATATAAAGATTAAGAAAATACACAAAAATTGGTCCACGCAATAGGCAACTAACTCCTTTGTAATAAATTGCAAATGCGAGAGAGAAATGAGTAAAGTCGGATTATAAAAAGGACAAGTAATGAAATTAAAATATGGATAATATATTAAAGAATTTTAAAACTATCCGTATGAAGGAGCAAAATCATACCTGCTGGAGAGGAGAGTTTGTAGTGAACTGTTGAGTCAAGAGGAAGGGCACGCTCTACTGGGTTCATTTCTACAGGGTTGAGACGAGACCAAGGGCGTAATTGTTGTGTTCGATGAATACGACCTAAACACAAGATACAGGGCCCAGTATCGGGTATACGGCAATTACATCTAATTGAACCATCTTTCACACAACTTCCATCTAAAAGAAAAGTCACATTTGAATTTAAAGAAAAACATTGCCTTCCAGTTCAATAAAAACATCCAGAAAGGTCTTCAATAAAAAAAGTAATCCTGAGCGGGTCATACTCAGCAAAGGTATTAACTGGATACTTCAAATGAACGCTTATTTTTAGGTATAGATTTGGAGTCTACTAATTAGATTCTTAATTCTCTTTTATTCGTATAAAGACAGAGGTTAAAATCTATTAAATGATACACGCTTAATAGAAGAAATACGGTATATATCGTTGTACACTAATTGCCCTAAATTTTAAGGTACTTAGAATTATAATTATGGGAGACAGACTATCAGCAACCGTCCTCACAAATGAATTTGAGAATCAAGAATATAATGGATACAAATATCTGCTAAAAGATATCCAGATCATATACACTTTACAAACTGCTTATCTCCAAGATAGAGAAAAATAAACTGCTGTTCAACAATATTCGATAAAAATGTCCTTTAGTGGTTAATCAACTTATAAAAAACAAACGACAATTAATTAATTAATACGTTAATACCCTGATTACAGGCATAGGGCAGCTATCCTTAACTAGTTTTAAATTTTAATCAATTAACCGTTTTACGTAGAAAATGCAATTAATTTTTAATGTCACCCAGTTACACGACTCGAAATACAATAAAATGAATGTGTAGGAATCAAATAAAAAACTAAACGTTTTAAGTCAATTATGAATTATAGATATACATACACAAATGTATATTTGTCACATGCATAAAAGTGACTTCAAACTATTATGAAAATTCTATTTAGACGCTGGCATTATTAAAATATCTCAGCAACTCCACCTCAATATAATGCAGTCTCTACAAAGAATTTCCACATCACTTGGGAAACATAACGACGATCAATACAAGCCAGAAATGCCTCCTATAGTCAGTAGAAATAACGAAATGAATTGACGGTAAACAGTATTCAGGGTAGGTTGATACAAGCAAACGCTTGTGCTCCCCATCAGTATAGTTAGTCTTTGGAAGAGTTTCTACCAGACGCATTGAGAATATCAGTCAGTTTGTCTGCCTTTCCCATACAGGAGTTTAGTCTATATCGATAGTGGATAGACAGACAATTATTCAACTGAAATTCTCCCCTCCGCGCTACACACGCAATGAGATGCTGTGGTTGGATCTTAAATATTGAAGCTACAACTGATGTGCAATCCAAAAAAGTTTAACTATGACGAAATTGATGTAGAATAATTAATACGACTCAATATATTGCACTTCTATGATGAATATATCACAGATTAATCATTAAAGTATGAAAAACGCATATTACGAGCAATAGGTAGTTTCGCAGTTAATTTAGTAGTAAGTAAGCCATAGTAATTTTATAATGAAAACGTTTTAATTAATCATGGATGCTATTTTTAGTAATACCTATTCCTATATAGTTTTCAACAGATAATGTCAATGACTAAAATTATGCATTTTTTACAATATATTAATTCAAAATACAATCTTAAATGCCACATATCATTTGGGTGTGCATCATCAGACGTTTGTAGTCGAAATGCCAAATAATTGAACGTGACCTGCGTGATATATGAAGATAAAGAGGAATTTAATTAGATACTCACGATAATATAGTTGACGTGGATTTTAATCCTAAATTTACGACTGAATGAATTGAATCCAAATTTTACAAAAACTATATCAAAATACATTAACACTAGAAGCGCCGGACCCGTCAATTGACGATTTTACAATTTTAAACATTTATAACTTTTTTTTGAAAAGCAATTTTTCTTATTCCTTCCATCACTATTTTTTTTCTGACAAGG
>JAYMFX010174763.1:0-11466 GCA_036784945.1 Monocelis spectator | reverse complement strand
GACATCTTCAAAGCTGAGCGACTGTTTGACTAACTACGAGGTGGATTTCAGTGAAAGTAATACTCAACAAGATATTGACATACACACCGATAACTCAGCTACACAAACTGCTGCTAAAGAGAAGAAGGAGACAAGAGGTCTATCTACACAAACTATTGCAAAGCTGAGCGACTGTTTGGCTAACTACGTGGTAGAATTCAGTGAAAGTAATACTCAACAAGATATTGTCATACACACCGATAACTCAGCTACACAAACTGCTGCTAAAGAGAAGAAGGAAACAAGAGGTCTATCTACACAAACTATTGCAAAGCTGAGCGACTGTTTGACTAACTACGTAAGAGATTACACAGATAGTCAGACACAAGAAAATATCGTATGTGACACATCATTTAGGTCTACACAAACACCAGCTAAAGAATTCGCGACCTCATTCACTCAAGTCTCTCTAAATCTTACAAATAGCTGTACTCAAATGGAAGAAGAGATCGAGGAAGAAATTATGACCGAAGAGTCTAAAAACGTTTTAGCCGTTCAAAAAGATCGCTTGAAAGAAATAGGCACGGAATGGCAGTTTGAATATGATGATAAGCAGGTGCAACATCAGACATCCAGTAAGAGTGATACTACTCAAACGAATTCGCGCTCTATGAAAGAGGCTAAGGCATATTACAGAATTTTGTCTAAAGAAGCATCTCTTCAGTCCTTCACACCTTTATCTGACGCATATTCGCAAGCTGTAGAAGTCATAAATGTGTCACACATGTCTCAGCAAACAGATCAAACAAGTGGAAATCTAGTTCAGTCTATCTCAATGTTTGAAGATAAACGATTAATCCAAGAAATCACACAAATAGACAAGGAAACTGAAACAAAACAGCCCAGAGGAACACTTTGGAGTGATGACGTCATTTCAGATAATATAATCGAAGATAAAACAACGTTTAATGAGGAATCTGTACAGGTTGACATGAAAACAAAAACTTTGGAGGATTTTAGTTCTTACACTGATGCTCAATTCCAGCCAAAAGTCACTTCAAGAGATAAAAAACTTCAAAAAGGTCAATCATTGATTAATACGCCTGAGAACAATTATTCTCAAACTGATGAAATAACAGATGTTTATATTTTTGAAGAATTAATACAAAGAACATCCAAGGAACAAATTTTGACTATGCTAGGAGAGGATAAAAATATCAAACACTCTATTATTGATTCTTCTAATTCTTTTACTTTTGAAACGAAGTGCAATGACTCACAAAAAGATTTAGAAATCGAAGAAAATGTTTATTCAACAAGAGAAATCACTAGATCTGTTACCAGTGTAAAAGAAATACACCCCTTATTCTCTAGATTACCAGAGAGCAATATCGACGACGAAGATTTCGATTCCGAAAGTGTGTTCCATATTAGAAGCCCAAGGAGTACATTGAGTACCTCAAGACCAATCAATGAAGACGCTCTTACCCAGACTAGTCCAATTATGTCTGACACAAAATTGGAAAGTTATCATCCAGAATTTACATATTCACGTGGTTGTCAAACGTTACCTGCTATGGAACTTATAGAAGAATTTGATGAAGCAACAATGACGAATCTACGTGCTCAATTGCGAGAATCGATGAAAATGACGGACAAGTGTTTACAAATAAATGATTTAGATTCATTATTTGATGATATTTGTAAGTCCTGGAGCCTTGCTGAAATTAAAAGAAAATTACAAGTCTACATAATTCCTAAAGATCAAGAAACACAGACTACAGAATCAAAATCAGTCGATACTAAGACTCAATATTCTCACACACTTTCAACCAAAGACACTCAAACTGATATGGGAGATTCAAGATATGATTCTTTGCCCAGGTATGGACAGGAATTTTCCTTTGAATCGGTTGCTTCTTCACCCCGATCCACATTGAATTCTCATAGTCGATCCTTGCCTCATGGCTACAAAAACAAAAGAATTCAGCGTGGTACAAGCGCATTTATGATGATATCTAGAGGTAGTGACCCAATCTGTAATGATTCTAATCCCGGAATGGAAGTCACCTATTCGGAAACTATTCATGAAGAATCAGTTATATCAAGACGTCCGGCCGGAGATGTGCAGCAAAATATTCAAGTTGTGTCTGAAGTAATTGGACTACCAGATTCGGAATCCAGATCGCCTACTTTGCCTTATCAAACAGTATTGCATATGGATGCCCAACCAGTACCGGTGCGTCATTTTGCCTCCATAGAATGTCAAACTGGTCCTTACGGACCAGTGATTTATCTGCCAGATAATTACACGAATTACATAGGACGAGAAACGCTTCAAAGTTCAGAAGGTGTGCTTTATCCAGAGGGTCCAACTCTTTTGGCAGTGCAGAAAGGTGCCCGTTTACGAGAGATGACGATAGAAGAAGTGGAAGATCTCAAAGGAAAATGTATTCTATCTGCTGAAGATGCTATCCATGCAGGTAAAACACAGTTAGATTTATTGCTTTTATTTTCGGCTATCATAAACTCAAGGAAAGTGTGAGTGCGTGCTATAAAACTGAAAATGACCTCAGAGGAAATATAATTTTGTTTCTGTTTCTCTGTTGCACTAATCTCTCTAATGTACAGATTAGATATTTATAAGTACTCCGATCCGAAGATTTCATAAAATGTTTTTTTTCTATGTTTTTTCATTTGACCTTTTTCTACAGAATGACTTTATAATAAATCATTTCATAAACTTTCTATCACTTGATATATTTTGGTTTGTCTTTTGTGGACAATTCAATTCATTACAATGCTTGTATTATGTTTCATTCTTGATTCAATCTTGTATAACTATTCTATTGTAGGTATTATTGTTACTAATTTCGTGAATACAGCATCGGGAAGATTAATATCCGTACCAGCAGCTATTGAAAACGGGTTAGTGAAGATCGGCGATAACGATTGTGTCATTCAGTGGACAAGTCCGGAAGAGACTCTATATGAAATCCAGAGCGTGTTAGACACAAATCGGAGGGAAAACCTCAGCCTAGAAGCTGCTATTAATAGTGGCATAATGGACCTGACAAGCGGAATCTTCACCGACATGAGAACAAGGGAGCAATTGCCCATTGAAGAAGCGATTAAGCAAAGATATATTAGAGCTCGAGAAGTCTAGCTCTAACAGTATTCTACATCTATCTCGTATACATACTTCTCTCTAATTATTGTTTCATCAGGTATTTTCTATACATATACATAGAACTCTATTATTATGAATTTTTCGTTTTGATTTCTCTATCTTTTTCCAGGATAAAGATGTCGTGGTTATGATTTTGTTTTACATAATTATTTTGTTCTATTGTTTACTTTATCAATTGTATTATCTTAATTTTACTGTCTCATCATTTGAGATACAATTTTGAACTGAATTATTCAATCAGACATTTTCTATCATGCATACATACTATTGTTTTAATCAGAAATAATAAAAATTTCCTGAAATTTATAAACTTCCATTCTCAATTTCAAATAAGAATAAATGTATTATGGCGTTTAATCCAGCAAAGAAGGATTAATGTCAAGATTATTATTACCAAAGGTCTATAAATGTCTGATTCAGCATCCAGTTGAATTAGCACGCAGTATATGAAGGCTTTAAAATTGTCATTATTTTTTAGAGAGCGCTGGCCGAGTGGTTAGAAAAAGACCACCAATCCAGGGGTCGAGAGTTCAAATGCCGGCGATGTACTCTCGGGAATGAAATATTGTATAGCGCTGTATAGAGATTGCAAAAGTGTTATTATACACTATCTTAATATTATATTACAATTCTTGGGAATTTTATAACTACTCAGCTATGCTATAAAATATACTGACCATAGAGCTCCATGATTGATGATAAAGACTGCTCCGAAATATCTATAAAATACTCTGTTAAAGGGATTTATTTTAATTTACGTTCGCTGCTATAGCTCTACTTTGCGAATATTTTGAAGACGTTTAAATATTTAATATTATAAATCTTTTTTATAGAAGTTATTTCCATAGAGATGTAATACCTATAGAGTGGTAGTCTAAATTAGATTGTGGAGACAAATTGAAAATCCAATTCTGCAGGCAAATCGACGAATACTCAACTGTGATTCGCTAAGAAGTAATGCCTGACTTCTAATCACGAATGAAACTCGCGATTAAGCTCGCCTGCCTGTAGCTGCCATGTTTCTAATTGTCCCCTCAATGAGAATCAGATCACCACTCTATAGATCATCTTCTATTCATTACATCTCTATGGTTATTTCTGGTTCCTTTTCACATTGTAACAGTAGGAACAGAATTTTAAAAGTAATTTATCTACATATAATTAGTAGTACAATCTGTTTTAATAAATAATAATAATAATAATAATTCATTGTGGTCAAAAAATTAAAAGACAACATTTTGGTATAATTCTAAAGGTATTTTTGAATTTGATCAGTTATGTAAAACTAATTGTTGAACCTTATTGATGATTAGTTCTCAAATTAATTCTCAAATACTAAAAACTCTATTCAAGCATGCACATAATATATGTAGTTAGGTGGGTTAAAGTTTATATATTTGACATATGTAAACATTGATAGTGATACATGAAGACCTTTTTGTATTAGGCAGGATGTATAATTATGCCATGTGAGTTATTGTTATTATTCTTGACATAGGTGATTGTATTTGTAGATATACAGGTATTGTATCCGCAGAGTCATTTACATTTCAATCAATTGATAGCACAGAGTTAACTATTTTGTATCCTAATATGTACATATATCAGGACAATGAAATGACAAATTGAGGAAGACAAACAATTTTATTTGACATTTAATTAGGTACTGTTGTTTGTATTATAGATAAGGTAACAATAATTTCTGGATAATACGAATAATAACCAAACACACACACACACACACACACAGGTATATATATATATATATAATCTTGCTAAACATTATACCTTACATGCACTGAGTAATGGAGCGAATGATTCGTTGTTTTTATTTTTATTACTTTGTGAGCATTGTTCTAAACAATACTGCAGCAACTAACGGACTATTAGAAAAGTTCAACGACGACGATTCTGAGCATTCCATCAATGCAAGAGTGATGTGTTATTCTGCTACAAAATTCACAAGAAAACCTCCGTCTAAATTTTATTTTCGATCTGGATATGTGGAGAAGAATTCATTAGTACCAGGCAAAGTAGTTTCTAAGAATTGTACGGCCTTTGAATGTCAAGGTAAATGCCTAATTCAGGAGGACTGTCAATTTGCAGAATTCAACTTTGATCCAAAGAGAAATATAACGAAACGCCAAGGAAATTGCACACTTTATCCAACATTTCCTGAAGTACAATACACTTATGATCATAGTTTGATATTTTTAAATTGCCTTTGTCAAACTAACACGCCCGAAATATGTGGAAGGAGAAAAGATCACTCGGATTTGGACATTATTAATGTCAAACGTTGTCCCGGTTATTGGTTGACGTATTTGAACTCGAGATTTGTACCTCATTTTGATTCGGAGAGTTCCATTCCCCAAAAGAATTACACATTAACTGAGGCCATGGAGACATGTCTAAAGTCATTGGAATGTAATACCATCAATTATGTGCAAACTATTGACACAGAAGAGCCAAAACAATTCGAATTCTTACGCAATTTTCCTGTCAATTTAAAATTAATAAACTATACTAGTACAGATTTAACGCATGTAGCAATGCTTTGGCAATGTGGAAAATGCGAATTGAAGCGTAAAAATTGGAAACGTTTGAGCTATACTATTCAGAGGAATATCACATCTCGCTATCTGACTAAATTTTACACTGTTAATATCATGGCATGCTTTAAGGAATGCGAAAGAATGAATGGTGCCCTGGGTGCCGTGATGTGCGAAATTGTTTATTATAACAATGAGACTAACATCTGTCTGGTAGAAGCAACCGACTGGCCCCTTTGTGCTCAAGAATTAAAAAAGGATCTTTATCTTGATCCCATGATGAAATACAAGTATGTTGGTGATCCTCCAAACTCGTCTAAACTGAAAACTGATCCAAATTGTAAATGTTTCACTGATGATACTGAAATTTATCTCGATGATTGTGGCAAGCCAAATATAACATCAACTTACTTAATCTGGAATGGGACGGCTCTAAAACTCCTCAATTCTCAACCACTGAAATTTAACCAATCCTATTTCATGCTATTAAGTTCAGGCTATCAAAACTTTTGGCTACCAGAGGATGCTTTTAAAAAGAACTTAAAAGAATGCGAATCCCTCATTTTTTGCAATGCTATGGATGCTTCCATGGAATACAACACGGAAAAGGTTAGAATAGTTGAACGAATTGAATGGGGAGCAATGCCACCCAAACGCTCCCCGGATCTTTTAAACGTGAAGAATGTGAATATAGAGCCGACTTTATATCCTGTGTGTGGTTGTTTTACAAAAGAGAGTTGTTCATACACTATGCGTGTTTTGCAGAAACTGTATATGATTGATGTTGGTTTTACTGACATCAGACATAATTTCGTTGTTGGGGGAGATGGTATGATTTATCGCGGGCAGGGTTGGGACAAGGAATCCAGTTTGAATATTGGTCATCGATCAGATACTGCAGTTATAGGAATAGTCGGCGATTTTTACAATTTTCTTCCTGCATTGAATGCTTTAAATGCTTTAAAACGATTCCTAAAAGAGAGCGTAACCAATGGATCTCTGCGATCGGATTTTAGAATTATCAGTCCAAAAGATATATCAGCATATCATTTAAATCAAACTGATCGAGCATTTTTAAGCAATGCTATAATTCGACTTTGGCCACACTATACGGGTCATAGCAAAGCAATTTGTAGCAGTATCAGTATTATCGCCAAATGTGCTATTGGACTGGGTGTCATTACTATGATAGGTTGTGCTGCTATTTTGTTGATCCTATTGAAAACTGATCGTCTACACCTTATGAAATGCAAAGCCATGAGGAAGGTTTTATTATCTAAATCCAAAGGCTCAACTTATAAACTATTTTATCTGGAGAAGAAGAATATTCACGATGACTGGGCTGCTGATAAACCTCAAGTGCTGTCGGTTGAATCATTTCATTCAACTGTGAGTCAGGTTAATAATCAAGATCTGAGAAATTTAATTTGCATTTCCTTTTTTGTTTTAGAAATTAAAACATCCAAATTATGCAATTGTGCTGTTCAGTTACAACATTTGTGCCGTCATCTTTATCAAATCGGGAATTATTTCGGGTTTTTAGAGGCCATAAAGTCTGCATATGAGCATGGCTTTCTAAAAGAATGCTCCAAATTTAACAATCTGCTGCTCATCGTGCCTCGAGAGATCGGAGACAGAAACCAAGTTATTTTCATACACTCTGACAATTTAAAGGCAATTCAAAGAGCGATTAAAAAAATAATCGATGGAAAAATTTGCACCTGTCACAAAATGCAAATGTCTATGGTAGAATGGAGAAACTCTTCTCTGGAGGAAGAGGAGTTGATTACTCCTCATATTACCACAGCTTGTGCGGCGAGGGAATACTTCGACAAATACGAATATCTGCTGAATGAAGAGCGACAAATGAGAAGTTGGCAGGTTGTGATGGCGGCAAATCATTCAAAAAAGGACGAATCAGATCATCCGGATACTTGTGATATGTAGTTCTATGTATGTTATCATTTTCTTATCTTGTTTAACAATATATAGGAAGACTCAAAGACTTTATGGTCTTCGAATTCTTATCCTGAGCCAATCAGAACTCGAATCATTTTATCTTAGTACTCTATTCAATCTATTTTTGACTATGCCAGTCTTGTTTTTGTAGATATTCCTATTAAATTAGAAGCTCAACTGAACCGCATCAAAAAGAGGGCTATGTATATTATTAATAGCAGTGTTCTGCCAGACATTACTTCCAGACGAATCAAACTTTCTATGAACCTTTTTAAAAGTATTTGTCATAATAGAAATCATATTTTGCATGACATTTCTCCAAATTTTTCCAGTAGATCACTTAGAATCATTTTACCCGTTACAGTTACTAATCGCAGATTAAATACTTTATTTATTTACTGCTCCATTTATCACAATAATTCTCTGTAACTATTTATATCGTTTTTCCTATTATTTTAAAGTATTTCTATATATGTTTATGTTTATGAATTGCAGCAGTACCGATTTCCATTGTACAGTCCTCAAAATACCATTTTATTATTATTATTATTATTTATTAAAACAGATTGTACTTTTAAGAGATTTTTTACATGAATCTTTTTTATGAGTCTTTCTACTGTCATAAACCTATTATGAGTGTAATTCTGAATCTTAAATACTTAAAAATTTAAAAGTAAAATAAAAAACATTTTAAAAAAACTCATCGTGTGGAACTCTATGAGATCTTTTTAAACACATGGAATAAATTCTTTTAACATTGAAATTTTACAAGCAATATTAAAATTTGCTTGTCTCTTGAAACTTATATACCTACAAATATAATATATATAATAATATTTATATATATAATTTTAAAAAAAATCTTAAGGCTATTGAACACCAAAGCATAGACTTTTATTTTATGCTGGGTATTGCACACCAGAATATAAACGTTTATGCTCTGCTCTGATATTTAATTGCACACCAAAACAAATGAACTTGCCGAAAAATAAATGTTTATGCTCCGGTGTGCAATAGAAATTTAACCGCAGTGTGGACGAAACAACAAAGTTAATATAAGTTATAATTATAATATGTTACAAACTTAAGCTCGTATTTTATGGGAAAAGTTAACAGGACCCATTTAGTGATCATAAAACATTTTATTTAAAGAAGAAAACTGCAGTTCGCCTTGAAACATATCTAGTCCTAGCGAAATTTTACTCTTCATGGGTAAAAATACGGAAAATCAAAACCAGAAGGTTTGAAGTTTTGATTTATGGTGTAAAGGTTTTGCAAAACAGAGGAATTAAAAAAATCGTCTATCAGAAGTATTTGAAGTCGTTAGTGAAATGCGTTTTTTTAAATTGAACTTGAAGCTCACATTCCTTCTTAGAATATAACCCTAGATTCTTATATATTTATATTTTAATGTTTGTTTTAATATATAAATTAAATATCAATTCTCACCGCTCTCTTTAAAGACATTTTAAATTTACTTTAAAATGATACTGCGTTTGCCTTTTCAAACAATTTTTAGGAAGGTAAACCTTTTATTTTTTTCGTATTATTTCACTGTAATGCGAGAAATATTCTGCAATTTTGCTATGTTATTATGTTTCTTAATATATAGGCCTTATAATGGTCATCATGGATAACATTTTTTGTTCCACTTGTCTATAGGGTAATTGTAATCCTTAATCCAACACCATTAAATCAGAAAATCGAACTCTAATCAAATCCAAATTAATTATTAAATAATTTCTACACATAATGTTTAAACATTATTTGGTCTAAAATCAAATTAACATTTACATTCAAAAAGGAAGTCATTTACAAAATTGTTACATTGAGAGTCATAATGTTAACAATGTCTGGATACTGACAGCCTTTAAATAATGGTGTAGACCCCATGCAACATAATACATGCTGGATTAGAAGCTCTTGCAATCAGTTGGATGCCAGACAGATTTGAGTTATACTGCAAAAATTATGATACAGATACAGGATGTTAAAATATGTAGCTTTTGCACTCTAGCAAGTCAATATAGTAAAGTCCAATTAGCTTTTTACAAGCTACCTAAATGGACATATTTTTAGTGTTTTTAAATTGATGTTTATGTTAATTCTCCATACAATTTTGGAATTTACAAACATAAAATAGGACTCTCCCAATTATTCAACTTTGATAAACTCTTCAGCCATTTGAGTTTAATATGACTTGCTTGAAGAATGTACTATTGAATTAAAGAAAAAAGAGTTGCAGCAGAATGATAAACAGCATATATAAGGAAACATTTTCCAGTTTCTTATTCAATAATTATTCCAATAGATGTCAAAATTTAATTACATACTTACAGAATTCCATTGTATCAGAATTGATTCTTTGTTTAGCATGTACCATCTAGGTTGAGTAAAAGTTTAACTAAAACGATATAGTAAACTGCTTTACCTATGGATGAGTTCCTATAATCACAGTTGTCACTTTTCTTTACTTAATTCGATTTTTGATCATGACATTTTGGATTTTATATTATCTTATTATAAACATTTGCCCCTCTAGTATAAACTTTGACATTTTTTTTAATTAGTTCATTATGATTACAGAGTAGTTACATTTTAAAGTTGATAACAGAAATGTTACATTGTTACATAAGACAAACTGCTTTTACAATAATGATCTTGCAACTTTGAAATATAATAGTCATTACATAACTAAAAAGTTAAACCAAAAATATCCAAATCATGTTTGCATAGCATATCATATGGAAAGTAAATATGTACAATTAAAAATAAATAAAGTTTTATGTTATGATCTCATTAATTCCCTAATATTACTATTAAAATTTTGAAGTGCTCAAGCAGCATCATAAAGAATAAAAATAAAAAGACAAACTGCTTTTAAAATACAACAATTTATTCCAGAATGTTTTTGAAGCTAAAACAGCTTCCTGGGAAAGGAGGATATAATAAACATGTGAAAAAACATAAGAATAAAAAATATTTTTTTAGAAACACAAAAGACACACTTCTATAATACTTCTACTAGATAATAAGAAAGGATGCATCTTCTTTTGAACTAAGAGAGGGGTGGCACGTAGCTATCTCCAAAGCCTCTGTGATTTGCAGCTCAACTGGATCTCTCCACATGTTGACCACTGAGGATTCTCGGGACAAGTGTTCTCTGATTTGTATATAAAGAAACCTTAAGGTGCTGCCTATATTGCTATTGCTTGTAACTGATTAATATTAGCTTATTCTGCAAACTGCTCAATTTGTCTGTCATTTGGTAGCTTTAGATATTTGATTTTTAAAATAGAGTAACACTTTCATATTAATATGAAAACAATTATGTAACTTTAGTGGTGGTGGGTTAGGTTGAGGGGGTTGTATGAATAAGATCAAATGGAATAAGGTCGAATGGAATTAGATTGAATTGTTGACAAATTGGCATAAGGTCGAATAAAAAATTAGCTGAATGGAATAAGGTCGAAAAGTTAATGATGTACTGGAAAATAGTCGAATAAGAATAATAAAAATTGGAGATAGGTCGAATAAGAATTTTTCACAAATTTACGTAGGTCGAATAGCATACAAGTTTTCTGGACAATGATCGAAAGAAATACTTAAATTGGAAATAGGTCGAATTGATATTCAATCGACTGGATTTAGGTCGAATTAAAATTAAGTTTACTGGACTTAGGTCGAATTGATATTCAGTTGACTGGATTTAGGTCGAATTGTAATAAGATCTATTTTGGATTGAAAAATTCTTTTATTGTCAGAGCTGTTGGCATACTGTAAATA
>JAYMFX010174652.1:0-11474 GCA_036784945.1 Monocelis spectator | reverse complement strand
ACATTTTGATTGGTTGATTGATGTGGTGGATCTTATGGTTGAGTGTCTGGATAATATAGGACATTTTGATTGGTTGATTGATGTGGTGGATCTTATGGTTAGCTGTCTGGATAATATAGAACATTTTGATTGGTTGATTGGTGTGGTGGATCTTATGGTTAGTTGCCTTGTCATGGTGAATGGTTGAGTGATTGAATTAGCTGCAATTATGCATAATTCGGATTGTCTCGGTGCATTTTTATGGTACATTATGCATTTATTTGTACTTACTAAACAACTGGTAAATATGTAATGAATGCACTTAGCTACATTTATGAAACTAAAAATTAATTGTCAATATGATCAATGATCGCACTTCATGCAGTTCAGAATAAGAGAAAAAATAAATTTAACTAATTAGGATTAATTAATCTACACGCGAACTAAATAGATTTTCAACTGATTCATAAAAAAATGATAATTGAATTCCCTCCTTTTGAATTTGATTATTAATTAATCTACAGCTGTAACACCAGTGAAAAATGGGAGCAAAGCATTCAAAATCACGAAATAATTAAAATCATTGTACCTTATTAACAATTACTCATCTATGTATATTAGAGAATTTGAATGCTACAATAATTTGTCAACTACATTGTAAGTACTATATTATGAAACACGATACAAATTGAATTTTATAACAGGAGTTTGACTGCACAATTCTATCAAATCGGGTGTGTCTGTTTAAATGAGATATTTCATTATAGATTCATTTGATATAAATTTGAAACACTCGTGATTTTGGTAATTATCCATAATTACACTTTTAATGGACTCATTCATCTAGAAATTACATCTATTTAACAGTTATAAATCAATGTTCGTACATAAATTACATCCACTAATGCATGTAATTTGCAAAATTTTACCAACCCAAAACAGCATTATAACTTATTTAAATCAAGTTCACTACTTAGGTGATAATTTGTCAATCGATCGATCGATCGAAATGAGAGAGAGAGAGGGGAGTTATTTAAGGTTATGATATGCTGAAAATAATTGATTATCGATTTTGTTAACTCGATATATGCAGCATTCGAAATAACAACAAATCAATTAAAGAATTCTTCAGCTATTACAGTTAGTAAAGCACTGAATGATGTCGAGATGATGTATTCTTGCAGAAATTACAACTGCTGATTACAGACAAATGGGAATTAATTAGACTACCTTCTGTTGTGATTATTTAATCACTTACGCGTCATCCTAATGACGTCAGAACAATGTTTTGTCAAAATAACACCTTTGTACAGTTAGATCTCAAAATGCAAATGAACGGTGATATTATCATCACATTCTTTAAACTATTTTAATTTAAACAACCATAATTATATGATATATATATATATATCATATACTAACTTACCTTTCGGATATTTATGATCTTTCTTTTTGGGGGTTTCTTTCGTTATTGGCACATTAGTATTGACTTCTCCTTTCAATGAATCGTAAGGGATATGTTTTTGATTGCTTTCATTCATTGCTTATCACTTGGCATTACTAAAAAATGAATTATTTAAGTTTATTCTATTATCATAAATAGTTTCCCATGTCTCTCTCTCTCTCTCTCTTTATATATATTATATTAGTATTGTCTTAGTATAAGTATGTAAATTGTCAGAAATTTGTGTCAGATGCATTATCAATATAGAAACTAACACATTTGAATGATAAATTACAACATTCATCAGCAGAAATTGTAAACAGAGGTAGATCTGTGAGCGTGTGACTTAATAGTTAAATGGAGAGTTAAATGGAGAGCACACTGAAATCAAATAATTATACACCTGACATTTTGATAACTTGGTTGCAATAAAAAGATGATAGTGTATGAAATTAGTTAAATAAGCCTACTTCTAATTTAACTTATTGACCTATTATTTGTTTATATTTAGGATAGGCTTACCCATAGATAATCACACCATGACAAACACATTACTTAATTCACAATCAAAGAAAGTTATAAACATGAACAATATTTTATTAGTAATAAGTTTTGGGTTATATTGAATATAGAAGTTTATGAAGACTATTAACTTTTAATAATAATAATAAGTTGTAAGTATGTTAACCATCACCTTATAGTTGTAATTCAGACATTCATTTTCCCTACTGGAGAACAATGTTAGGTTTGACTGACCATTAATTCAGAAATTGTTATCAATCAGCTTTAATAATAAAACTATGTTATATATAGCTTATATTTCATATATTTAAGGAAACTTTTCTTTATTATTTTTGTTTGTGATCTGGACTATCTGGAATGAAATTCCTGATTGGGACACAAGACTTTAGTGTTGTACTTATGAAGTAGCCTTCCTAATACTTGATTAAAATCCAATTATGTTAACTTAAACTGTATAAAATTAACAACAAGTTAATATTGAATCTGCTAAACAGATAGTTTAGTAGAAATATGTTGAAATAAGTTTATGATTTTAAATGAACAGATGATTTAATCATGACATTTTGCTGGTCAGTATCAAAATTATATCACCTTTTATGTAAGTTCTTCATGCTAAAAAGATAAATCCATGCATAAATTGCTGTGTATATTGGAACAAAAACAAAGAACTTATTGTGTATGAAGTAGACAAATTATATTGTATAGTAATATATGGCTAAATTATGCCAAATTTGCTACTATAGTGAAAAGCAAAGTATTTTATACTGTTTAAATAGTTTTTATAATGTTAATTTAAATTACAAAGTTGTGTTTGTGTTATAAAAATTAATATCACAGTAATTATAATAAGAATAAAGAAAACTGTGTCCAAAAAATAGCAATTATTTTAAAGGTATTAGTTTAAAATGATTTCAGACACTAAAAATTCTAAATAATAATAACACTACAAATAAAAAGACTAGTTATAGTTGTACCAAAGTGACAAGTTATGCTATGATTTATATGATTATCTAGCTGGCTAGTTTTCAATTTAGCTAGATATGTTGCATGCAATTTTATAAATTATCTAGTTGGCTAGATATGAGCAACAAGTTATGAACAAATTATAGTGATAAATAGCCAGTAACAAAGTGACAAGTTATGATGAAATTGTGTGACTATTATATACAAAAATTATTATTTATAAATAGTCATTTTTAATTGCAGTGTAGTTATGCTATGATTTATATGACTACCAACTATGACTTCAGTTTGGCTATAGCAATTTCATCAATTAACTATTAAGCTAGATATGAGTGATAAGTCATGAACAAATTATAGTTGCAATTATTTATTAGTTGGTACCACAATGTCAAGTTATGATGAAATAGTTATTTTTATTTGCAGTGTAGATATATATAGATTTGCAGATTTACATCAAATTTTCAGGTTTCTCAATCTTCATTAAATTATTTACATATAATCTCTAGTTTAAATTTTATGATTGAATAACAAAACTTATAAATCACTAGTTATGAGATTATTTCAGATTGTTATTTCTTTATATTATAGTGACACCTTGCCATTGACAAATAGTTTATAAATAGAATTATGATTTTAAAACTATAAATGAACAAAATTGAAAATAAAAATCAGCAAACTACCAATTAAAATTCCTACAGCAAAAGTTATTAATTTAAAAAAAAATTTTACTGATTGTAAAACACTGAATTGAAGAGCAATTGAACTTTAAAATTTTGGAAGAAGTCCTTGATCGGACGCTATATTTTCAAACACCCTATTTAAACTTTTTTCGGTATACATAAAGCAGATAATGTTCGAAAATAAGAGTATTAAATATGTTCAATTTATGCAGCATATCAGCTATTTATAACTTTATACTATTATTGAATACATTAGATTTTAAAATGCTGCATCAGTAGAATGATTTTGATTAATTTCAAAGGTAAAACTTGTTCTTTTTAGTAAAATTGTAGCTTTATATAGTTTATTATATTTGATCTAATAAAAATAAAATAAAATAGGGTAAAAACATTTCATTAAATTCCTATAGCTGTGTTCCAAAATATCTACCATCTTTTATCTTCTCTGACGGATAAAAAAGCGATTCGATCTCTCTAAGTATTTAGAGTTGTAAATTGTTTAGTTATGAATGATAATTTATGTTTGGTTGGTACCTACATTGCTTCCAAAAATTGGTTAATAGTTCTGCAAAAGGTTTCACCACTTTATTATCTCTTTTTGGCAGATTCTTTTAGTGAAATTGTTTTTCTTGATGATTGGTTATCTGGCAGATAACTTGAGTTTTATAGTTTTAACTTTTTTGATGGCCAAACGATTTGGGTATTATATAGAGTATACTAATAATGATAAAAATTATTTCAATCATTAAAAATAATCTTGAAACCAAATTCATTAAATGGAAATTATCAACGGATTTTAATATCATCCTAAATCGACAGCAGGTATAAGTGTAAATTTTGACATAATGATGATCGTTTGTAAAATATACATTTTTCTGCTGATTTTCTCCTTGAGCAAAGACTATAATTTTCTATACGCATTTATATTAGAAGTTGTCAAGATAGCTTGCATCGAACTTTAGTTAATGAATAACGCAGTGTTAACGCATGTCAATATATTGACATATGTATTATATAATACCGCATAAAGCTATGTATGTACGGAATTGAATTGAATTGTACCGAAACAATAACTCCAAATCGTTGATTCCACTCCAAAAAGTTAACGATCTTGCTATATAGTTTATAAACTATAGGTATAGCTATCTGGACCTGGACATAGGTAACCGTGATCTAAATTTAAACCGCCATGGGACGGTTTAAAGTTACCTATAACATATTATATATATAAGAAACTTGAGAAATAGATATATAAATTGTATGGAATTATCTAGACCAAAAAACTATAAGAAATGTAAAAACAAAGATAACATTAAAGCCCATCCACGTGTTGTCACATGAGGGTGGATAGCGGTCAAGACGTGCTCTTTTTTCATTTATTTTTTAAAGAGGTTTTCATCTTTTTATCATCATCTCGCAGTGCTGCTTTGACTGCAAGCCGTGTCTTATGCTTCGTTTGATCAAGTTTTGCTATCAACAATTTTAACAACAATTGTGCTATCATTTTAACAGTTTAATTTGATTAATTGTAATTTGTTCCTGTTGCTATATTTCTTAATATATATGCATACATAAATTACAACTACTTTGTTTATTATTTGGATTTAAAGTAAGATATATATTAGTTGCATTACGTAATGCAACTATACTGCATTAATCAGCATTTTTGAGAAATTTGCAGCAATAAATTTGTGATTATATGCTTATTGTTGGTGCCAAAATAAACATGGTGACGGACACAGCCATATTATTATATAGCTGCATTATAGTGTTTAACATATTATTTCAGAGGTTTTATTTTATTTTGGGTGTCTGTCTATCATGCAGTCAGAAAGTCAAAAACAAGAGGTTTTATTAAAATGTTTTGTAAAATGTATATATTTTAAAATTCCCATAATTCATTCCATGAAACTGTAGAGATCGATTGGATGAAATCTAATTGCGAATAACGGTTAAAAATTAACAATGATTTTCCCCCCTATATTTTCTGTGTCATAATGCTCACATATATCCTAGCAACAAGCATTCTAAACCGATATTAGGTTAAGCTTTGTAGTTTTTGTTGAAGTTACATGCATTTAGTTGTGTTGAGTCTATACCTATATCAAGTGGATTTCATGGCGCGCATGAAATAGATTCTGCATGATGAGCATTTTATTGCCATGACAACTGCACTTTCATCTAAAACTACTGCTATACCCACACTAAATTTCATTTCTCATTATTTCGGTACATAAAATTTTCAATTTTCAATTCGGATTTCATTCATTCGAGTCTCTTTTTTGTGAACAGTTCCTTTTGTCTGAAAGTTTCTGCAAAAAATGTGCACAATCTCTAAGCTTGGTAAGCTTAATATTTAAAATAAACGATTAATATCTTTTTTTAACTGCGCCAGTATATATCCTAAAAAGATTTATATGAATATATTCAGATGACGGTCATCTTCGACTGCAACTTGGTGGTCGAATATGCACAGTTGATATTCCTAAAGACCAGCAGGATTCGTATGATAGTGAAACGATCACTGATGAACCAAATCAGTCGTTAACTCTGGAATGGGTTTATGGTTATCGAGGCAAGGATTCGCGCAACAATCTCATCTTCTTGGAGTCTACCAATGAACTAGTATATCCCATGGCGGGAATAATTATTCTCTGGTCACCGCATCAAGCCAAACAGAGACACTACAGAGGGCACACTGATGACGTAATGAGCTTGGCTTTGCATCCGGATAAACTGACTTTTGCAAGTGGACAAGTAAGAACTTCAAAATATACTCACAAAACATTCTAGGATAAACTGCGATATCTTCATGATTTATTTGAATAAAATTATAGACTTCTCGTGTTTTCCAATTTATATTATTAAGGTAGCCGGACATAGCAAATCGGAGGGTCAGGCGCATGTACGCGTCTGGAACTCAGAGACATTAGAAACTTTACATGTGATTGGACTTGACAGTTTTTCCAGCTGCGTGTGCTGCGTTGCATTCTCCGTAAGAAGCTATAATATTATTTTGCTTTGTCTACCATTTTCATTTTCTTGTTCTCATCAACTTCTTTTCCAAATGGTCTTCCTATGTACACATGTTCTTCATCTCAGTATGATGTTGCATTATTGTATCATTTCTACTATATAGATATATCTTGCCAATATTCCACTGTTCATGAGATAATTTCTCTGAACTGTCTTTTCTTGAACCTTTAAAAAATATATAAATACTTCATAGTTTCCAATATTCAATCAACTCATGTATACTCAATATCGTTTAATAGCCTAACAAAATGTTAGCTTTTATACTGAAAAATTTATTTTACAAATTGGACACAATATTTAAATACCAGAGTTGTGTACTATCTTGTCGCATGCTTATAAAATGAGTTTGGATAAAAGCCATAACTGTAGTTTTGGCTTTGGTTTAAGCAGTTTTCTAGATGAGAACATAAATGTCAAGAATCTAAATAATATTTTGTTTATAATTCATGATTTTAGTATGATGGTAATCGTATGGCATGCGTAGATGAATCGGATAATCACATCTTATCGATTTGGGATTGGAAAGATGAAAAGCAAATTGTGGAATCCAGGGTATCTATTTTTTTGTACATATAATTTTTAAATAAACTGCTTTTACAAAATAAGTCTGTATACCTTACAATAAATGTCAATCTTATGAGTTATTTATTAAGTAAGTTTATTTAATGTTAGCTGTAATATTTCTTCTATGATTCGATAAATACACATTTATATAGATATATTTTTTATTGGACTTTATTAAAAGGGCTCCAGAGAACCTGTTTTGGATCTAGAATTTGATCCCAGTGATGGAAACAAGTTGGTTAGTTGTGGGAGCGGTCAAATCACATTTTGGACTATGATTGATGAACAGAAATTGACATCCAAGAGAGGAATTTTTGAGGTTAGTCTCGCATCTGCTTATTTATTCTGGTATATCTGAATGATTACGACTTATATTTACAGATAATATTCCAAAATAAACGATATTGCACGTTTACCATTTTAGAAAAATTTACAACCCAAATACATCATGTGTATCGCATTTTCACCCAAAGGTTTTATGGTATCGGGTGATTCTAATGGCTCTATCTACATATGGAATGGCAGTAAGTAGAACAGGTTTACTGTGTATATTAAATGGCTATATCATTATTATTTAACAGGGACTTGTCGTCTGTCAAAACCCATCATCCATAATAAGGGTTCATTTACGGAATCTAGGATTGCACGGGTGGGACTTGAAATGCTCCTGAAATATGAAGGACAGTCTACTCTATTGTTCCTCAAAACAATTACGGATTGAATCAATGACAATAAAAATATATCATAAAACCACAATAATAGAGAAAACTGTCCTATATTTTAGGAACATTTTGAATCATTTAAAGTTTTGAATTGCTCAAGCAGCATTCGATTGGTATAAAAAGATGAGGAGACAGAATATAGCATCGAAAACATTCTAAATACTTTATAAAGCAAATTATGAGTCATTTGAATAATGGTATTTCCCTTGAAATCAGGTATTTCCCTTGAAATCAGGTATTTCCTTGAAATCAGTTTTAAAAGTCCCATCCGTGCATTCCCAGATTCCGTAAATGACCACGTCCCATTGCAAGCGCTAAACGAGAGTTCTGCTTAGCGACTTTGTCTGTCTGGAATAAAATATGGTTGTTCTCTTATAACTATATATACAGCTAATTCTGATAATTTTAAAATTAAATTGAAAATGTATTTTTCCCTTAGCTTGCTATATTCACTATGAATGTTCTAAACAGATATTTATTTGTGATACAATAAATTATAGGTACTCATTTTATTTAATCTGCTTATTTAATGAATTCTCAAACTTATACGCATTTACCAAATAGATAAGGTTAGTCGGGCATTGTCAGGTGTCCACACAGACTCGATATTTTCTGTCACCTTCCTGACTGATGGCTCCTTAATCTCTGGTGGCCGGGGCAGAAATGTTGTTCTATGGGATCCTGATTGCACGCAGCATGTAACTTTGATTCAGGTAGGTATATGCATGACACATTTATCGATATACATATTTTCCTATAGTTGTAAAAGATTAAAATCAATAAATAGTTCATGTTAAAGATTATGATAGCAGAATAACAGTAACAGTAACAGTTACAGAATGTGAATTCTCAAGAGAAATCATATCAGAAGAGAATAGTCTGCTTGTGGCTACAAACAGGAGAGCTGAAGAAGAAAAATGAAACTCTGATCAAAGCCGCATAAGATCAGGGCTGGTGTGCTTAGCACAAATGGGTCGAAACTAAGATCTTCCGTTAAGAAATTGAATAAATGTAGTAATTTACACGATCGAATACAATACGATACAAATATTTGTACGAAAAATTTAAACATTAATATTGACTTTCCTCCAGGAGCCAAAGACAGTAAAGAGAGCCAAAGGGAATGAGAAGATAGAACAAGAGGAAGTACCGGTTAGAGGAATGATGAAGAGTGTCGTAACTGAAGTCAGAAAAAATGATTGGTACAATCATTTAGTGGGAGCAAAGAAACTAAGAAACTGTATCGAAACGCTAAAAATACATAGATACCTCATATAATTAGGATTAGTATGAAGTATCCTATATAGAAAAAATGAATATCGAGCAGGTTTTGTCATTGAAGACATCACAACCAATTGAACACAAAGTATAGTTAAAGAAAATATTGTTTAGGGAAATGAGATAGTTTAACTGTAAGCATACCTTTGTATCTGAGATGTATACACTCTAAGCAACATTTGTTATCATATATGTAGATAAAAAAAACTATATAATGCAAAATCAAGAAGTCCGTTTCCTAAGAAACGTTCAACCAAATTACCTTGGTAACACTGCTTCTCATCTATAACACTAAACAAGAATATCATTTATCTAACTATACAATGAGTTTAATTGAAGTTATTATTGAGATCTTCACGATGAAATAAATATTCAAACGAAATCATCTTAAAGACATATTCAAACATTCATTACATATTGTGTTTAGGATATAATGTACTTACAAATCATTGGTACATTTTTTAGGTGGATGAATTTTATGGACCAGTGAGATCAGTGGCTGTCAATGCAGATGGTAAAGAACTATTTGTGGGTACGACTAAAAATTGTATTTTAGTGGGAACTCTCTCTGCGGGCTTAACTGCCATGCTGGAGGGACATCGAGATGAAATATGGGGTCTCTGCGCTGTCCAAGATGAAAACGAGAGTGAATTTGTGACTGCGGGAAATGATGGCAGAGTGTATTATTGGAGTGCCACAAAACGGAGTCCCAAATGGTCTGTAGATGCTAAGGTATGCATAAAGATTGTTTCTAATTAAATATCACCAAAACATAATATCAGACACAAGAACCTCTTTTAAAATGCCATGGCGGCTCGGTAACTCGTTAAAAAGCGTTAAAATGGCGAAATTCAAAATTTGCGCACAATTAATTGTTAATAAATTTCATGCATTTAAACACACGAATATATTAATTGAAGTCTTTTTTACATATATAAATATTATCAAACATTATTACTCATTAATATACATAGGTATACTGTCAAAGTTGAGGACGCTTATAGGCGTTAATGGGTTAAGCTTAAATGTTTCCAATAGGATCGCCGTTTATCTATAGTCTATTTAAAATTTAAATTCTAAACATTCAATAATTAGAAATTAAGAATAATATTTTAGAATATTTAGAACTTAGAAATAATGATTTTGTGACCAGCGACAGTTATATATAGGATAATTATTGGCTAATAACAAGATAAAAACGATAAACATAGAAATGTTGTCATTCATATGTTTACAACTATACATATATGTATAGTTTTTTAGGGCATTAAGGACATTTTTAGCTATAAAACTTCATTTAATATTTTACTGTTATATTTACTAATCGTTTATACAATTAAAATCATTCTTATTGTTTAATCTTACTCATGCCGATTCCAAACATTGAATTGAATTATTGATTGATTGTTCGAATTTCCCTCTTAATAGGAAAATGAGGCAATGAAAGAATCAAAATAATGTTTGGTTAAGCTCTTGCAATAACAGCAGTTGAGTTGATAACTATTCAAGGCTATTCGTAACTACCTATCGCCATATTATTTTTAGAAAATCTATAAAAAGATATGCAATCTGATGTTTACACAGTGTCTAGCCATAACTTAAATAAGAATCTGATTGAAACATATTAATGATAAGTCAAACTTCCCTAACTCAAAATCCTCTACAACTCGAAAGAAAACCTCTGATAAGCAGAAGTTTGCACTTTATATTATATAATAGAATCAGGAAAGCAGTATAAAGTTAATAAAAAATAGCAAACTACACCTTATATTACCTCATAAAATTGGCGACTAATATATAGCTTTGATTGTTTCTGAATTTAAGAGTTCTCTCAATATCTGCAGAATGAAAGAAATAATAAAATTATCAGAATAAGTATAATATGCCTATAAAGATTGGTAGAAAAGAATGATTTAAATTGCAACCCTGTTTCATAATATATAGAATTCAAATTATTGAGGTATAATTTTGATATTTCAGATGGGAGTTCACAGTGTTGCAATATCCCCAGGTCGCAACCATATTGTCATTGGATCTCAGACGGGAAAGTTGATCATTTTAGATGCGAAAAATGGGAATGTAATGAGCAGCTTGAAGATAAGTCGAGAACAAATTGAGTGTTGCGCATTTGCACCCGGTAAGGGAGTAAAGCTTGGGGAAATTTTATTTTATATATAAGGTGTTTCTATAAAAATGTCGTTTTCTATTGGATTAGATTAGATTAGATTAGATTAGATAGGCTTTATTTGATTAAATTGACATACGCAATTCATGACAGTTTACATA